>QFEC01051171.1:4334-33734 GCA_003316585.1 Gomphus bonarii | reverse complement strand
ATCTGACAAGTTAGACTCAAACAATGCTTCAGTTGATATGACTGGTGTTCCGGAAGAATATCACGACTTCACAGATGTTTTCAGTAAGGCCAAAGCTAATACAGTGGCTCCGCACAGGCTGTACGACCTCAAAATTGAACTTGAAGATAGAACATCTCCTCCCTTTGGTCCAATCTATTCCCTCTCTCAGAGTGAACTAAAAACACTTTGAGAATTTTTAGATGAACATGTCTCCATGGGTTTCATCCACCCCTCCAGGTCCTTGACAGTCCCTGTAAGGCCCGGATATTCACAAAAATCAACCTCCAACATGCCTATCACCTCATTTGAATCTGTGAAGGTGACGAATGAAAAACCACCTTCAGAGCCAGATATGGATTATTCAAGTGGTGTGTAATGCTTTTTGGACTCACCAATTCCCCTGCAGCGTTTTAATGCTTCATGAATGACATTTTCTCTGACCTCCTAGACATCTCCATCCTCATTTATTTGGACAACATCCTTGTATACTCCAACAACCTAGACCAACATAGAGGACATGTTTGAGACATACTCTGGCGACTCCAGTCGAACCACCTGTATGCGTGCACAGACAAGTGCTTCTTCCATGTCAACACCGTCGAGTACCTTGGATATATCCTCTCACCCAATGGCCTGACCATGGCCAACAACAAGATCAAAGTCATCCAGGAATGGCCTGAACCATGAAAAGTCAAAGATGTGCAGTCCTTCCTTGGATTTGCAAACTTCTATCGATGTTTCATATTCAACTATTCCGATCTTACTGTTCTGCTAACTCATTTGACCTGCAAGGATACTCTGTGGGTTTTTACGGATGCATTCCGGAGTTCATCTGAAACCTTGAAAAAGGCCTTCATGACTGCTCCTGTACTCACCCATTGGATCCCTGGGTCCCCACTCTCATCAAAACTGATGCCTCCAACTATGCACTTGCCGCCATCCTATCGATGATATCTCCGGTTGACAATGATATCCACCCAATCGCCTTCCACTCCCAGCCCTTCACACCTCCAGAACTAAACTACAACATCCATGACAAGGAACTGCTTGTGATTTTCAAAGTGTTCAAGTGCTGGTGTCACTACCTTGAAGGCTCCTTGGAAGCAATCGACATTGTTACAGACCACAAAAACTTGGAATATTTTTCCACAACCCCCTCGTCAATGAGCTCCTTGAAGATTTCATTCCATTGTTTGAAATGTGGCTGGGCTGTTTGTAAGACCAAAGAACATCACCAGAGGTTCATATAGACCTCGGTTTGTTCTGAAGGCAGCCTTCCACTCATCTCCTTCCTTTATACGCACATTATTATATCCCCAGCAAATGTCTAGTTTTGTAAAGTGTTTGGCTCTGGCAGCGGCAACTTTGTTTATGATATCTGGTACAAGAGGAAGGGGATAGGCATTCTTGATGGTTATATCATTAAGCTTCCTGTAGTCTTGTTCAAAACAAAGGCCACTGTCCTTTTTCTTTACAAAGAAGACTGGGGATGCCATGGGTGATTTAGAGGGATGAATTTTATGACTCTTCAAGTTCTCTTCAAGGAATGCATCTAGTTCCCTTTGTTCATTAGGAGACATTGGGTAGACCTTGGTTCTAAAGGACTTGGCACCTGGTATTAGTTCAATTGCATAGTCCAACCAAGCTTTGGTTCACTCAGTTGATCCAACCAAAGTTCACATGTATTGGATTATCACAAAGTTTTTTATACACATTCAGTCCTCACTCCAGTAACCTCACTTTATGTACAGACACATATCCCCTGTCTCCATGTCTTATTTGTTACATTCCTTATTCTCCATTCCTTATTTCAGTCATTCATCCCCATTCTTGTTTATTATTTAAACCCATCTCTGTTCATGTACACACTTCAGTCTGAAATTGAATTAAGCCCCACATCCTCTTCTGTATACAGGCCACTTGCTCAATCCTGAAACACTTTGGCTAAACCAACCAAGACCCATCTGAAATACAGTGACTCACCTAGAGCATAGTAGAGTGGGTGCAACTCAATTGGTTGAAGCCAAATCACATCTGATCTTGATTCATTGGCCTGAACCTCAGTAATATTTGTCCCTCAGTTAAGCCAGCTCATGGCATTTAACAGCAGTGAGTCATCTTCACCTCACCTGAGCATCAGTTAACCTCTGGATTGTGTTCAGTGAACCAGGTATGTCCTAGGATGATGGCCAGATGTCCCAAGCTAGTGACGGAAAATGTGGCATGGTTTTCACATGCATAGATGAGATCAACCTCTTCCTTGATTGAGCCTGCTTCATTAAAAGTTCCATCAATATCATAGACAAGTATGGTATGAGGAAGGCAATGGGTTTTGAGCCTTTCAGCCTGGATGAACTCAATGTCAATGAACATTCCAGTGGCACCACAGTCTAGGAGTGCATCTATTGCTAAGGGTTGTCCAGTGTCAACTGACTGGACCTTCAGGGGAACTCTTGTACACCAGCAGGTGTTAGCAGAGCATACATAGATATGGGGAGGAGGTTGTTCTTCAGGGTTTAGGGTAGTAGGTTTGGTTTCAGGCATGGCTGGTTGGATTTCAGTCTGATCTGGGGTTAGCAAGGGGTGTAGATGTCTCTTTTATTCCCTAGTGTACATGTTTCAAGAACTGAAAACCAATTCATTGAACAGGGCATGTCCTTCAGGGCAACTTGAGCTACAGTTGCCACCACCTAATATCTTTTATTCTAGTTTTGGCTCTTATTTTTCCATCAGTCTGGAGGTGTGAAATAAATTCATGTGTCAAATACATACAACCTGGTGTTAGAATGAATTCAAGGCTTGGAATTCATTCTAACATCACTTTCAAGAAGGGATTCAGGAGCACATGAATGATACAAATGGTTTTGCATATGCGGTACATGCACGAATATTGAATTAAGAGGCTTAACGCGCATGTTGAGAACCCATCTGAACACTTTTCGTCACAATGGTGTAGGACCTTCAGAATACTCATTGTCATACACGCGTGTATGACTAAATCAAATCAAAATTTCATTCATTGCCCTTCAAATATCTTGGACCGCTCGCTACCAGCGCATACATAATGCTATTCACAAACGAGCTATTCGAAGATGGGTAGCAGATGAATAAGAACTCTACTCCCCTCCGCTATTTGCAAGGTTCCTGTCGCCGTAACGAACGTAAGACTAGATACCTTGCAAAAAAAAAGGGGGGTGGCCCACGATAAAATCGTAGAACCGCTAGAAAAGCAACTAATGGTTAGTAATCCACCTTGAGCCTGAGGCAGTGTTGCGTCGTTGCCGTCGTCGTCCATAGCGAGGAATCCTGCACAGGGGGGCGCAAAATATCAGTACGTCTAAGAGAGCGAGAAAGGGCCTGACGTCGACGGGGACTGGATGGGTGCTTCCAGTGACGGGACCGGTGACCCAGGACCGATGCAGACATGAAGCCTGCGATCGCACCCTGCTCGCCCCAGTCCGGGGTGGGACCGATGACCCAGGACCGATGCCGACATGGAGCCTGCGATCGCATCCTGCTCGCCCTGGTCCACGAATTGTCAAAGGGGCATCCTCATCGAGAAACACCGTCGAATACGCCAAAAAAAGAGAAGAAGAAAAGAAAAAGACTGGGTGGCAACACCCAGCGGCGGGACTGCTGACCCAGGACCGACGCGGACATGGAGCCTGCGATCGCATCCTGCTCGTCACGGTCCACGACGCTGGCGAAACCGTGAGAACACACCGTCAGACCTGGGGAACACCTAAGTGCCTCCCAGCTGTAGCGGTGAGGGGAAGCTGTGATCATAGGTCAAGCTTTATACATTTGTAGGAAGGGGTGCCAGCCACTTTTTTGGGAGAAGAGCTCAGTGTTCTGAGACATTCTAACCAATGGTCTCACCTGGAGTTCCACCCTAGTTGGTCTGGACCGTTTGGATAGTGAGCTCTGTGTAAAGTGAGGCTGGTTATCCAAGTTCTAGACACAATCTCGGATGAATTCGCCTGAAGCTCTAGCGAATTCATCCGGAGTCGGTTCTGAAGATCTAGCTAGTAGCCAGCCACAGAGCCACTGTCGAAACACCAATGGTATGAATGGGTATAGATCAATTAACTGGCTGACTCTTTCTGTCTGATAGCATAGATAATGAAATACTGCCTAGTTTTTGGACGTCCTACATGGCATATAGGAGGATCATTGATAGTCACGTTTAGACTGGGTACTTGGATGTCGCGGATTATGATTGACTCTCATAATCAAACCACCCACTGTCTAGAACATGGGCGTATAGAATGCTGCTAATGATTAGGAAGTATAAACGGTCGGACAGATTCTTCAAGACATTAGACATCTAGTCAGAAGGCTTGATAGATGACGCACATGGCAGAGAATCCAAATTCAGACGTACATCTTGTGTATAATACCATGTTTTCATCCGAATAGGTTCAAAAACCTGCTCGCGAGAATTGAACAATTTTAGACACAGCGACAAATACTTCGGCAAAACGCCGGCAGCGTACGCCGCCGGATTTCTGGGTGCGTATGTACAGTTTTGGGTCAAGTTTCTAGTCCGCCGCCATTTCCTCAAGAAAAGCCATAGTTCTCTCGCCATGGCCGAACAGGTCCGTTACTTGGTCCAGGCCTGCGTTGACAAGCTAATATGTAGTCTGGATGCGCCGTAGATCGAGAAGTCATATCAAAAACAGCACTTGTTCCAAAATGCGAAATCTCGCGGTCAGTGGTGTGTTTTAATGTGCTTTTGAGTCTTGCTCACCTGTCTTTTGTTGTTAGGTGGCCGGAAGGTGGCCACGAAGGAGAAGCGATGGTATAAAGATGTTGGTCTAGGTTTCAAGACCCCTGCAGAGGCGATCAATGGCCATTACATTGGTGCGCATGACGACTTCATGTGCCAGGACCAGTGACTTATGGTGGTGTCTTTCAGACAAAAAGTGCCCTTTCACGGGCGATGTCTCGATCCGTGGGCGTATTCTTACTGGCAAGGTGGTGTCTACGAAGATGACTCGGACAATCATCATTCGGAGGGATTACTTGCACTATATCCCCAAATACAGTGCGTACAATCAGCTAACCAATTCGATAACACTCATCGTGACTGGCCTGCAGACCGTTATGAAAAGAGACACAAAAATCTCGCTGCTCATGTCTCGCCAGCATTCCGTGTTGAGCTTGGAGACATTGTGACCGTTGGTGAGTGTGAGCTGCTGAATGAGCCAGTGTGTTGCTCAGAAATTGACAGGCCAATGCCGGCCTCTGTCGAAAACTGTACGGTTCAACGTTCTTCGAGTTGCAAAGAACAAAGCAGCGACTAAGACATTTGGGAAGTTCTGAGGAAATATGATTGTAGACACCATGTTCTTTACTGTCATATGCTATGGTAATGCTCAATGCCAAGATGTGTGAACTGCCGAGAGTGTACATATGCACCCACATCCCGGCGCGTCAACGCACGAACTAACTGGCGTTTGAGTGTTGTTTGCGTTTGGCTCACCAATTCACAGCCATCTGCTTCCAATATCTGCCATCGTCCCCCTTTACAACCCCATACAACCCCAATCTACACTCATTCTATTACCACCCGTCTTTCGAAACTGGCTCCTCTCACATCCTTGTTCGCACGACTCGCGCGGTCACACTCACCATCGCCTTCCATGGGCAACCAACCCTCGAAGAAATCCAAGAAGGGGGCCAAAGACAAGGACAGAGATGGGAATGGGAATGGCCCCGTTGCTGACGAAGGCCAAAGCATCCTTTCAGATTCCCCTACCCTCCAAGCCAATCTATCGAAAAGCAGTGGCTCTGATCGCACTCTGAGGCCGTCCAAGTCCGAGGAGGAAGTTAGTAATGGTGATTTCTTAGGTGACTCGGGAGCACCAACGATCGCAGTGTCGCCCCCAGACAATGAGGATGCAAGCAATACTACCGTTCGCTCTATGAACGGTGTATCCCAGTCTCCTACACCAACTTCCTCCAACTCAGCACCCGGGATGTTCGCTGACCAACCCACATCCTCCACCACAGGATCACCTTCTCGACCGCGGACCGATTTACCAACACCCTTAGACATACCCGCTACCCACACAATTCTGTCAAATCCAACGTCCGGACTTCCTCCGCAGGGATCTGCGGCGACAGGGACATCATTCTCCGACGCAAATCTGAAACTCAAGGCCATCGACATTGACGATATGATCCAACGGTTGTTAGATGTTGGATATACAGGCAAAGTCACCAAGTCTGTTTGTCTCAAAAATGCCGAGATCACAGCCATCTGTTTGGCTGCACGCGACGTGTTTCTTAACCAACCAACACTAATAGAGCTCTCGCCTCCAGTGAAAATTGTGGGCGATATTCACGGCCAGTACTCGGATCTTATTCGTTTATTCGAGATGTGTGGCTTTCCACCATCCGCCAACTACCTTTTTCTCGGGGACTATGTGGATAGAGGGAAGCAGAGTTTAGAGACCATCCTGCTGCTTCTCTGTTACAAGATCAAGTACCCCGAGAACTTCTTCCTTCTCCGGGGAAACCATGAATGTGCTAACGTTACGCGAGGTGAGCATGCTTTGAAATACCCAGAATCTTTTTCAGCGCTCACGCCATACGATGTCAGTTTACGGCTTCTATGACGAATGCAAAAGACGATGTAACATCAAGGTTTGGAAAACTTTTATCGACGTCTTCAATTGCCTGCCCATCGCTGCCATTGTGGCCTCGAAAATATTCTGCGTACATGGGGGACTTTCACCAAACTTACTTGCTATGGAAGACATACGGCGAATTCAACGCCCAACGGACGTACCGGATTATGGTCTTTTGAACGATCTGCTGTGGTCGGATCCATCTGACACCGCGCTCGACTGGGAGGAAAACGAGCGTGGCGTCAGTGTCTGCTTCGGGAAGGCAGTCATCAATGATTTCCTCAGTCGTTACGACATGGACCTGATCTGCCGAGCACACATGGTGGTTGAGGATGGGTATGAGTTTTGGAATGACAGAACATTAGTCACCGTATTCAGTGCGCCGAATTACTGTGGAGGTATAGCATCTTTATTTTATTTCTTCTCTTATAACTGCTAATGCCAATGAACCACAGAATTTGACAATTACGGCGCATGCATGAGGTATGGGTTCAAAACCGTCTTTGTTCTTCTTGCTCATCTATGCTCCAGTGTCTCAGATGACTTACTTTGCGCATTCGAGTTGTTAAAGCCTTTAGACGGGCCGGCGCTGCGCAAAGAGATGACAAAGGCAAAACGGAAGAGGTTTGTTACATCCGTGATAAGTCTACAATCTCTATCCTTACTCTTGTCCCAGTTTACAGATGAACTCGCCTGGGGCATAGTAAACATTTTAGGTCGACTTACCAGTTAGGGCTGGTCGTTAATACTGGATAGGTCTGACCTTCAACAAGGGCTCGAACGGGTGTAGGTTCAGGACGACATGCACGCGGGTAATCTAAATGGCGTTGATGGTTTTCCCAGACTGACCATAGGTCGTGTTTCGTTCCTTCTTCAGTTTGGTTTGGTGTCGCTATGCAGGATGAGCACCCTTCCGAAGCCTGTCCGGCCGGACGGGCCTTTGTGCACGTTTCCGATTGGGAACTTCCTATTATTTTTTCGACCTTTTTTTTCGAGCACTATCCCATCATCATCGTCATACCTTACTCTATCACCCGTTCGCTTCGTGGACTGTGTAGTCTCTATTGCGGCCTTTAACGTTACCTGTACTTCTTTTCATCCCCTGTGCCACTATTTTGCAATTCCAGCTGCCATACACTCGGATTCTTTCCGTTACGAGTGGGCCGTCAAAGTGCAATATTTAAAAGTAACATAATATGAATTAAGACACATACTTCCGGGAGGACCTAAAATATAAGGTAGATAGATTTCGACCTCTAAAATTTATTTGGGGTGATGAACCATATCTAACACAAGAACTCCAAAGGCGGCCACGATCATGCCAGATCCTAATAGGCTCCATATAGTTATAGATCGGTGGCTGAATAGGAAATCTACGACGAGAACAAGAACGATAGTTAGGAGGTTTCCGACGGACGTAAGAACAGGCCCCCATAGTCCAAGGAGGATCTAAGAAAACATTCAAATTCACGATAAAGAGGTCAACTAGCATGAATACTAACCATGAAGCAGGAGTTGAATACGACACCTGCAGTCGAAATCGCTATCACGCACCAAAACGTAACGCTATCAGGAGGAAGCGTGAACCGTTCTATGGACAGCCAGTGCAATAGAGGGAATCCAATTCCAAGCGATAAGGCGGTACAAATGCCCATGCACGACGTCAGAAAATTCGCATAGAGGCCAAATGGTATCTTTTCTGTCTCGTCATCGGGTGGGTGACGCCGTCGCGACACGAGTGATGGTGCGGAAGTAGAAGCCTCCGGCAGAGCCTCATATACATATGACGCGGTGGTGTCGTCTTCGTTTATGTCTTTAGAGTCATTTGGCAAGGCTGCGTATCGCTTGTACACCACTTGATACAGTGCATAGGAAATAGATGCCACAAGTGTCAGAAGGTCTCCGAGGACGGGAGCCGTCGGATCTTTGCTGCGTGAATCTAAGGTATCAACACCGGGGATGTTAGAAGATGATTTTGAGCCTCCATACACGTCGACCATGACGCCGACCGACGCTAGGGCGACTGCTCCGAGCTTCTGGAACTCCCAATTCATGCGATAAAGCCAGACAGTCAAAACATACACCCAAATGGAATTCGTATTCCACAAAGCAGTGACATCTCCGATGCTAGAAACAATTTGGATGAAGCCGCACTTCTGAACGTTGCGGGAATAAAATAAAATAAAATAAAGCTGGACTTACGATGACATGGATACTGCTGCATACCATAATAACCCGGGGATATTGATTCCTGTGGCTAAAATAAGGGAGAGGCCGATGAAACGTGCCGCAGGGAATTTTCCTTTCTCGAAATGAGTGGATTCTCTTGGGGATAATCGGCTAGTTATAGTAGTCTTGAGGCAGGACATATAAAATTTGACGGGCCTCTGGGATGTTAAAACAAGATATAGAAGATGAATGGGGAACAAAACCATGAGCGAGGAATGCGCGGAGTAGCTGTATAACAGGATCAAACTCTGAGCGATAAATGTGAAGGCAACTGAACATACAGAAGGAAAAATGGCTGTCGAAAACCCAGTGTTCCTTGGACATACTTTCATAATACGTGATGTGATTTGCCTTGGTACAGGTCAACCTTGCTCACCTGGGTCAAGGAACTCTGGATAACAAATGCTGCCAGAGTGAAAATAAATAGAGGAATGGCCACCAGCCCTCCCAAGGCTTGTGTGGGAGCAGTGGCCGAGGCTTGAGGTTCGGTCATTTAATGAAAGGAGCTAGAAAATACAGCTCTAGTGCGGGGCATGTGATGCCAATAATAGGAGCGTCGCTTACGTAAGACGGGGTGGCAGAAACCTTGTGACATCATGCTGCGACATCTTCTTGCGACGAGCAGGCCTTCCCTGTCTTTATTACGATCAAAATCATGGTCGTTCGTCCGTTTCTCTCCACCCTTACTGAGGGGACTCGCACCGGCTGCATCAGATCTTCCACACCAAGCGCGAGGGATGAAAGTTCGTTCGTCGGTCAAACGACTCTGTGATGGATGTTCGGTGGTTGTACGGAAAGGCAGAGTATATGTCTTGTGTTCAAGGAATCCAAAACATAAACAAGTAAGTGTGGGCCTAGTTTCGGCACAAGGTGCTTTATACTGAGCGACGAAACGTATCGTAGCGACAAGGTTGAAGAGTTTGAAGAGATTACAACGAGGGGTATTATTTGAGAGGTGTACGCTCAGAAACAATGTGTCACAACCATGATATCTCCAAAGGCACAAGAAAACAATCATTACTACCTACCGCCACGACGGTCTTTTTCTACACATCCCGGGTCCACATTTGAAACTCATACTCTGTATCATTTTCAATCTGAACCCCTTTGGGCACCTCGAAGCCAACCCAAGCTTCCAGGGCCTCGTGAGTAGCCTGACTCCAGCCAGGCACATTTCTAAATTCAGGAAAGAAGACATCACAATCCTCAAATGCTGGCGACAGGATGCGTGTCAGAAGAATGCGATCGACGACACCAGGTGAAGAAGAGGTCAACGGTTCCAGTGCGAGGGTTTCTCTGTAGATTGAGGCGCCGCCGATAATAAATTGTCGATATATTATCAGAGATGTTGTAGCCTCGGAGAGCCGAGACGATGCAGCTTCGAGATTGACCTCTACAAACGACGGCAAAGGGCTCTGACTCGGTCCGCTGAGCCATCGCGTTACTTGTTGGAACTCTCATAAATACATGAGTAGTACACACAGGTCATACTCTGGATTGCGGGTGATAACGACGTTGGTTCTGCCAACCAGTGGTCTCCTGCTCTTCGGAATGCTCTCCCAGGTTTTGCGTCCCATAATGACGGTATTCACGTGTTCTGGTGGTGCGCCTTTTGTGACACGCGCAAAGTACGCCATTTCTGACGGGAGTCGCCATGGGAGGCGCGATCCTTGTCCTATCCCGTTTGTGCAAGTCGCCGCGACAATGATGGTGAGTGAAGTCATGCCAGATTACGTCATCATCTCATAACTTCAAAATAAGTAAGTGAAATCACTATGTCGTCCTTAGCTATCGTTCATTACAGGTGAGTGTATTTTTCTCAACGTATGATATACTTGTTATTCAGAAGAAATCACATTTGGAAACTCGTGGGTTCGGTTGGATTTAGAAGTAAACACACCTCAGGCAATTGCCTATGGATGTCTCGGCTCCACCTCTACCCCTTCTTCCAGTGCTTCTGCTTTTAACCTAATCCATCATGTATTCGCACCCATACATCAAATGCATGTATTTACCACCCACTCGTCAATATCTAACTTCCTACCCTTCAATCTCCCTGACATCCCTTCAGTGGACATGGATCGCTAGTGTAACTGCATTCTGCTAGACTGTGTGTCCATAAACACTTCTTAGAAACGACAAAACACATCTGGTTCGTCTTTGCTCGAGTTCGGACACAAAGTGACATATAAACCTTCCTTTTGCGTCTGGTAATCCAACGCCGCAAAAAAACCATCCATAGAGCCATTTCACTCAACGAGACTGCCCACTTGTCCAACATGCTCTTTCCACTATTCCAAAGGAGCCATCGATGACGAGGTGCCTCACAAGGAGCTCTGTACACACCAGTGGTAAAGAGTGGAAAAAAAGGAACTACAGGGCTGGGGTGCGTTCCTCGAAGGCTTTGTCGGATTCAATCCCGCCTATACCCCACACATATCGGTAACATAATCGGCACCAGGGCATATCATGTTACATACTTGGAACACTGCTAATTATATGTAGCTTACCATCCGATTGGAAACCACCGACGACGCGTTATCAAGCCATGAACTCTCAGCCAAAACTCTCAAAGTGTAACTTTTTTTTGTTCTTTTTGACTCCCATCTAGTTCTGGTCCATATCGTAGGTTGTGCCATTGTGTAGCAATCACTTTCGCCTTGAACATTATCCCTATGCCTCCGGGGGACACTACGGCGGACCAAATCGTTTCATTCGAAGGGGGCTTGTACCGCAGGTTGAACTTATCGAACGTCCCAAAATATGTTCACTGCCAAAAGCGTATTTACTTTCAGTTTCGTCCCACATACAAGCATCGTTGTCAGGGCTTGGCGAAACTTGTTCCTTCTATCGTACTCGAGATGTCTGTAGCTAGCTATAAGCACGATCGCACTAAGGATCAAGTATTATTATTTCCTAGCTGACCAGAGATAGGTGGGAATAGGATGATTCTTGTTATGTTGCCCGTGCTTGTAATTTCGGTCGTGTTTTATAATAACATAAAACCGTCCTTTGACCTTTGGTACAGTATCAATATCAACTGTGTTACAATGTACATACTTTTCACATTTACTCCTTCATCTCGTCCGCCTGTAACGCTTCTTCATTCATTGCTTCAGCCTCGGCCATCAAACGCTCTTCTGCAGTGGCCAGACGCAATTGGGCTTCTTCACGCAAGTCCTGCAGCTCCTGATACCTTCCTTGCAATGCTCGTTCCCTTCTCTCCAACTTCTCCACCTCTTCCTTTAATGCCTCTACTCTCCTCGGTGCAGTTACGCTTTCATTGACCTGTAGGCGGGCGAAGCTTTCTAGATCGATCTCTGTGCGCTGCAGTTCTGCAAAAGCATCAGAGACCCGTTTACTTAGTGCGCTGGCTCGCATCTGGAAGCCGCCCAACACCAAATTGAGCTTCTTTTCCATTTTAGATGCGCGAGAAGCTTCTTTTGCCATTGTCTCTCGGTCTTGTTCCAAAAGGGCCGATGCACCTGCTATCCTGGCTTCGAGAGACAAAGTCGTTGGGTCGACCCAGGACCGGCTTTTCCCATCATATACGAGCCTTGTCCGCTCGGCTGCCCATGATATCGACTCGTCAACATCCTCATTCTGAGCCAAAGCGATCACTCCTTTCTTGACCGTCTCTTCGTCTGCCTCTGGATATCCAAGTAATGTAGCCAACTCCCTATGGATTTCAGCCTTAGCAGTGTCAACGTTGAAGTCGTCCGGGTGCTCGTAGTAAGATTGTGTTGCACCTGGCCGTGAGGTTCCAGGGATGGGGTGTGCGATTGAATCGTGCTGCATGAGCTGGACAAGTTCCAGATCGATAAGTCTCTTCGCAGAGGCCAGTTCGTCATCGGCTTCCGAGACGACAGTCAGGTTAGAGAGAAGACGGTCAACATCAACATTCGCAGGTCTCGGCAGTCCCAGCCGTACGACTGCGCTGCGACGCATCAAAGCTCGTCTTTCTTCCTCTTCCTTCTTTCGTTTGTTTCTCGCGTCACGCTCCGCTGCATCTTCTTCAGTCATTCCTCCACTACCGACTTGGTCATCGTCATCTTCTTCCTCGGGAACAAGTACCTCATAGTCATTCGCAGGTTTTGGGAGGTTTGAAAATCCAGCTTTGAGAGCCCGCTTGGCGTCGAGGTTTCGTATACGTTGCTCACGGGGCGTGTCACCAATGGTGGAGAAACCATCGTCGGGATTTATACGGAGGTTGTCGCGTATAGGTGTACGTAAGGGAGTGCCACTGACGGAGGCACTGATGGGAGTAGCCGATGGATCCAATCCTCCAGGTCCTCGCAGTGGGGTCGCCAGCGGATTTGGTGTAAAGGCAACCTGGTGACGAGGAGTCGCACCTTCAAATCCTGTGCCGCCACGAGGATCTTCGTGTAAAGGCGTATTTTCTTCTCCAAGCAACGGCGTCTGGGAATGGACCATGTTCCTCAAATTACGAGCCTCGGACATTATGTTATCGTCTGTACCAAAATAAAAAATAAAATTGAGTGACTGGAGGGAGGGATGATAGATAGCTTACGCTGTGGTGCTGTCCTGGGTGTTCTGGCCATCTTGGCTTTATCAAGCTCGCCATATTCGTCTAATAGCTGTCCACTGGCTTGGTCTCCATCTCTTCCTACCAACGCCCTAGCATTCTCACCCGCCTGTCCAATCTTCACAATCTCTTCCAACTCTGCCTCACCCACCTGAGCTGGGGGTAACATCAGTCTGCGCCTTTTGCCAATTTGCTCAGCTTCTTTCAGTTTCTGGATTTGTGCATCTCGCGCAGCTACAAATTTGGTCTGGTGAGGCTCGTTAGCACCTTTGTTGTCTGCGTTTCGACGCTGTCGTTTCTTCCTTTCGGCATCTTCATCCTCGGGCTTTCGCTTGTTCTCAAGGCGACGTAAACTTTGACCAACTGGCGCAGCGGTAACACGGGCCTGCTCCTCTGAAGTATCATAGAACCCCGGCGCAGCCTTTTTCTCGAAGGGAATATCGGCGTTATACTATGTAAATGGATATCAATGAAACGATCGAGTGTGCAAAAACCACAAACAGCTATTACGCACATCCATGCCTTTCTTCTTACTTTTGTGCCGCATACTAAACACAATATTAGTATATCTCATTAGTGAACTTGTACACGCACATAATACCGGCAGCCTTTAGCTCCCTTTTCTTTTGCAATACCGCCAACCGCCTCGCCTCTTCTAATTGCCTTTCCCGGGCTTTCCGCTTTGCCTTCTTTCCTTGGGTATTAGCCAAACGAGCGCGAGCTTCAGAAAGCATTTCCTTTTCTATGAAAGAATGCGTCAATCAATGATGCGCCTAAGAAGAATCCAAAGTAACTCACCATCTTCATCCATATCAATGGGATCCGGTCTTGCAGGCTTAGTTTCTGGATCTGGATCTATTTCTCCGGGCCTTAACCTTCGCACGTCGTCAGCACTGGGACCTGCTTCGTCGCCTGGGCCTGCAAGCCCTAATTCCTCGTTTTCCTTAGCTTCGGCTTCATCAAGGAGTTTCTGATAACGTTCTAGGCACTGAGTGGCGGTGCGGCCCACTATAGGTGCTATCGTGCGCCATTGGGTGGGCATAAGCTTCGCCAAGTGCAAAAGTTTCTCATCCTCAGTCTGCGTAGGAACTAATGAACATTTAGAGACTAAAAAAGGGGGATAAGCACATACTTTTGACCATTCCGTTTTCTTGATGGATGGATCAAGCCATTCATACCATCGCGCTTTACACTGCTTGGGAGTCTTCCGAACAAGAAGGGAAGAAATTCGAGCCCATTGATTCTTGCCATATTTTGCAATGGCAGCCTTTAGCACTTCGTCCTCGGTGTTCTTCCAAACTGTAACTCTGTCAGCTAATGCTCCGTTTTGCTTTGCATCAGCACTCACCACCTGCATGAATTTTATTAAGATATCAGATGCAATGTATAATGTACACATGCCACGCACCTCCTTTAATGATAATACGGACCATAAAATTTGTCGAGGAAAGTCAATGGAAATGCTTCGCTAACGTGTGATTAGTAAGTCAAGTGTAGATCACGTGATCGTGGGAGAGCGCGACAGAGCAGGCAAAATTAACGTATACTACACATCTCAGACATAGACGAGCATAGCGCAGAGAGCAAGATGGACGTGGATGGTACGAATGTTTCATACATTTCCTTTCTTTCTGTTTAAAAGAATGCACAGGACCTTCAGGCAAACGCAAAAAGCAGACTACGACCGCGCAGGACGAAAGTGAGCAATTTTTACACGCGTTTGACGCGTTATTCTCCTCTGAATCACTTCCCGTCCTATCATCTATTTCTTCATCTTTCAAGACACGTCAAGAGCCAAAAAACGTCGCGTCATTGACTCAGATGAAGAGGTTGCCACCGAAGCTCATCCCTGTAGGTTCTTTGCATTAAACATCTACTGACCCCTACCCATCTCCTCCCATTAAACATTTGTAGCTAGTCGTAAGACTTCCACGTCGTCATCAAAAACAATCGTGTCCGCTGGTAAAAATATTGTTGGGGCAAGTTCGAGCAAAGTCACCCCTGCACCAGCACCAGAGACTGAAGACGATGGCCATCGAAGCATTGTTGACGATGAAGGTGAAGAGGAAATGGATGAAGAGGAGGTTGAAGTTGCCGAAGGTGGGGCAGTTGCAAAGAAAAAGTATGTACTACACGCGAATCCACGATATTCTTTCCTCATTTAGGACGCAGTGCTGAGTGGGCCACTTCGCGCAAGAGTGAAGTCGATATAAATGGAGGCTGGAAAAACAGCATGCCGTGAGCATTATAGAATGATACACCATTAGCACCCTAATACAATCTCACAGCGTCCCATATGCAGCTCTCGCCCATACCTTCTCCCTCATCGAGTCGACAACCAAGCGTATCGAAAAAGCCTCATATTTAACCACCTTCTTCTTGTTGGTTATACAACGCAGTGCACCGGACGACTCAAAGTCTCTTCTGCACGTCGTGTACCTTTGCATCAATCGTGTACGCCTATTTTCGCGCACCGCGGCTCTGTAGTCTTACCAATATTAATGACAAGCTAGCTAAGCCCCGACTATGTTGGCATCGAGCTCGGTATAGGCGAAAGCCTACTCATCAAGGCTATTTGCGAATCTACGGGTAGAAGCAGTGCGACGGTTAAAGCGGACTTGAAGAAAGAAGGCGATCTAGGTCTGGTCGCACAGGTAGAGATCATACCTAGCCTTTTTCCCCTGGTTGCTCATCTTGAAATGTCAGAATTCGAAAAACAACCAGCGGACGCTCTTCAAGCCAAAACCTCTAACCGTGCCCTTCGTGTTCACGAACTTGAAAGAGATCGCTCAAAGCTCAGGGCATTCGGTATATCGCATACCTTATAATCAAGCGTTTTACACTGACACACGTCCTCTGACATGTCAGTCTCAAGCCAAAAAGGTCTCGATTATCACCAAATTGCTTGCAGCTTGTCAAGGTTCAGAGGCGAAATACATTATTCGTAGTCTAGAGGGCAAACTTCGTATCGGCAATGCCGAAAGATCTGTCTTGCTTGCGCTGGCGCATGCGGTAGTTTTGGCCGAAAAAGAACGAGGTAAGCCATACCATACAGCTGACATTTTCGTTTTTAATTTCATGATCTGATCGTCCGGGATTCACAGACGATAAAAAATGGAGTAAGGAGAAGCTAGCCAGCCGACTAGAACATGGAGCCGAGGTTGTCAAAGCTGTTTACAGGTAACTGCATGTCTCAAAGTCTGTCGTATACTATTCAATTCCAACGAACCAGCGAGTTACCAACATATGACCTGGTGGTCCCAGCCCTTCTCGAAGTGGGCATTGATGGTCTGAAAGAGAAATGTGCCCTCACACCAGGTACAGTGATGAGCACCGAACAAATTATCTGTTTAACTATGCGTCGATCGTGGGTATACTAGGTGTCCCATTGAAGCCCATGCTTGCAAAACCCACCAAGGCCATAGGAGAAGTCCTCGACCGTTTTGAGAACAAACGATTCACATGTGAATATAAGTACGATGGCGAACGAGCACAGGCGAGTTTCTTTCACTATAGTTAAATGGGGATCTAACTTTTCTTCTTGATCTAGGTGCATAGACTACCGAATGGGAGTTTCGCAGTGTTTAGCCGTAATTCTGAAGACATGAGCAAGAAGTACCCTGATCTTGTTGAACAAATTCCACGGGTACGTCATTCAGCGCACCAAATAGTTTTCTTCGTAGTCCTAAGTCCTTCATTCAGTGTATCAAGGACAATGTGAACTCTTTCGTATTGGATGCTGAAGCAGTGGCTATCGAGCGATCTACCGGAAAACTCCTGCCTTTCCAAGAGTTATCGAAGCGGAAACGCAAAGACGTCAAAGTTGAGGAAATACAAGTCAAAGTCTGCTTGTTCGCCTTTGACCTGCTGTTCTTGAATGGCGAGGTGCATCCATGATCTTTACGCTGTTCCTCACCACAACCTGACATAAACTTGTCAAGTCACTCTTGCAAAAGTCGCTTCTAGACCGCCGCGAGCTTCTGCGCAAGCAATTCCAGCCCGTAGAGGGTGAATTCCAATTCGCAAAGGCATCAGATGGCGAGACAACGGAAGAAATTCAGGCCTTCCTCGAAGAAAGTGTTAAGGATGGCTGTGAAGGCTTGATGGTCAAAATGTTGGAATCCGATGCTAGTTATTACGAGCCCAGTCGTAGAAGTGTCAACTGGTTGAAGGTACACATTTCACCTCAGTGGTGTCGTCTAAAAAACTCATCTTGGTGTGTTGCAGCTCAAAAAGGACTATCTTGCGGGCGTCGGAGATTCCTTGGATCTCGTCGTCGTTGGTGGATATTATGGGAAAGGCAAGCGAACAAACGTCTATGGCGCGTTTCTCCTTGCCTGCTATGACGCCGACTCGGAAGAGTTTCAAACAATATGCAAGATTGGGACCGGTTTCAGTGAGGAAGTTCTACAGTCCCACTACGAGGCGCTCAAGCCACTCGAGTCGGAAAAACCAAGAGGGGATATCAAGGTCGGAGGTGCAAAGCCTGACATTTGGTTTGAGCCCAAGGTGGTGTGGGAAGTGCTCACAGCAGATTTAAGCTTGAGCCCTGTATACACTGCAGCACATGGTTTGGTGAGTGAAACACACCATTAACGGGGACTATTTCTGAACCTTATAACAAGGTTGACGAAAGAGGGATCTCTTTACGCTTCCCGAGGTTCATCCGTGTACGGGACGATAAAGGAGAGAATGATGCCACAGGTCCAGAGCAGGTTCGTCACTTTGCCATCCCGACGAGACAGACTCGCTAACGGTTATAAAGATCGCTGAAATGTATGAACGGCAAGCATTGGCGCAAAGCAAAGGAGGCAAAAAGAAGAAAGGTGATGGCGATGACGAGTTCTGGTGATCTATCGGTTTCTATTTGTATGCGGTATCAGTAGTGTGCCATGTATTTGTTTTGTTTGGCTAGGTTAATTATGGGTGGCATTAAAATTTTGATTATCACCGGTTCCCGCTCACTTCGTAGCCTTCTCCGCAGCTTTGGCCTCTTGTTTCGCAGCGTTCACTGCTTCCAGCACTTTGCTCTGGGGCTCTTCACTAGCCTGTGCCGAAGCAGCCAGCTTCTTTTCTCGCCCGCCCATATACCAATAATTCACAAATCGTGCGTCTTGGGTAAGCTGCGCCGAAGCATTCGTCGCATGGCAAGCAAATAGCAAATAGTTGCGGGGTATTACACGCCATGCTGACCCGAACCCCAAAGATGAGAATACTGTGACAATGATTGAAAATAATGCGCACCGAAGCGCATGAAGACAAGGCTATAAAGCCACGTACATTAATATTGCATGAATGTCAATCAAGAAATAAGTAGAGACTCACGAATAACATGCGAGGGTTGTTGTCATTGTCCCTGAAATAATTTCCTCATCCCTCCGGAGGTCTGCGAGGGCTGCCAGCGGCAGGCCCCAGTTTGCAACCTGCCCAATGAAGACGGTTTAAATACAAAAGAAACGTTTCGACCCCAAGCACAAGCACGAACTGGTCCCCAAAAGTGTGTACCTAATGGAAATTTCAGATCAAGATCAAAGAGTATAGGTTTCAGCTTGAAACATACTGAAAAAGTAGTCCCGTGCAGCAGGGCTTTTCAGCCAGTTAACAAAAGTAGAGGCCATGTCCTCGTAGCTCTTGTGATCACTGGGGTTTTTTACGATCACTCGGCGGGTTCCGCCGACTCATATCATCATGACTCATTATAACCCCATAACACACTTCCTCCGTGACGCGACACTTGCTCGTTAAATCGTAGTATATAGATCTTCTCAAATGATGTTAGGTTTCAAGTATACGGATTCGATCCGACTATCGACTAGATGGTATTGAAGATAATTCCTCCCCCGCATTGTAAACATACAAGATCCCCTTGAGGTGGAATTCGGTCGGATGATACGACTTGATCTACCCACTGTATATTTTTCGTCGATGACTGACCTATGGAGACAACCATGTGTGCTAGTTGTAAGGTCACATGAAGCATATGCTGAATTCAATCGTTCTTTTGATGACCTGGTCCACGCAGGTACTCACGAAGTGTAGCACTGGAGTAGGTAATTTATCTCAGAGAAACTGCTCGGTGAAAGTTGCTAAGAAGTGTAGATATCCCAAAGAATTCATGTCAAGGGAAACAGCTGAAGAGAGGGTGTTTGCTGAAACCGGATAGCCAAAAGGATCTACTCATATGGAGGATCGCAGACGTCAAGTCATGAGGCAGGGAAAGTGAGTCGTAGACAGTGCACGACAAACAAACCTGTAAACCCACCCTCCTCGATAACATAAGGATAAAGAACTCCCCAAGACGGAGAGGGCTAAAATATAATATAATAATGGGACGCCATAAGAAAACAAGTCAAGCACTCACTATTAGACAATGCTCCTCTGAGCCAAACGGATACAATTTTGATTCGTCGAAGCATCGATAAATGAAAAGAACACGGTTGTCAATATGATGAGCCTGAGGCCCCTCATTGAAGAATGAGCAGGAAGATTGGTATCCGTAAATGTTTGAATGGCGATTATGAAATCTCAGAACATAAAAGACAACGGCAATGCAAGAACCGACCCAAAAGGAATCCGTAGTAGAAAGTCCTATTGCGACAAATAACTGTCGGCATAACGTTATAGCCCGCTTGTGCCAACGAGAGGAATGAAGAGTAATATGCAGCGCCAAAACTTTTCTAAAGCGATGATAGGGTATACGAGTCCGTGTCATATAGCTCGTAGAAAATCCTGACTGTAAGAAGCTAGTGCGAGTGGCGAGTGTAATGCCAAAACATCGACGGTGTTCCAATGACATACCATTTCAGAAGGCTCGATTTGTCTAGCCATGCACAAAATGCAGAATGAAATACTGGCATCAAGAGCGAGCCTGAGACTTGGAACATGAAACCGTTCCTGTCCAAAAAAAAAGGCAACAGCTTGGTGCATCGCGCACAATCACAATCGACAAAAGCTAGTGACTTATTGGCACAAAGAACGCCCCAGCAAGCCCGGAAAGGCTGTTATGAACAACACCCTACAAGGAGCGCACACTGCAGCACAAGAGATCGCTTGATGTGATATGTCAGAAAAAAAAAAAACTGTGCCGCAACCAGTAAAGCAACCAATAAAGGAACCAGTAAAGGCAGGAGAATGACAGATGGGTGCTTTAAATAGTGTCGAAAAAACACTCTAGATGACGGGTTTCAAATGCTTATCGAGTGACTAGAGGATGAGGAAGATCATATCCGCATGGTAGGCCATGATGAGCACAACTGCATTGCAACCCGCAAAGTCACGACGATGACAGATGAGTGCTTTAAATAGTGTCGAACAGGACCCTAGATGGCGGGTGTCAAATGCTTATTGGGTGGCTGAGGGCATATCCGCATGGTAGGTCATGATGAGCACAACTGCGTTGCAACCTGCAAAGTTCAAGATGATGACAGATTGAGTGCTCTAAAAAAAAGTGTCAAACAAACACCCTAGATGGAGGGTATCGGATGCCTATCGAGTTGATCCGCATGGTAGGCCACGAGAAAGGAACACAATCGAAACACTGCCCCGCATGAGAGAGAAGTACGATGAAGCAAGGCATCACCATCAAAGCGCAACACAATCAAAACATAGTCCAGGCCACCGCAAGGTCAATTCGAGTAACCTACGAACCAGTCGTAAAGTAATAAAAAAAATTGTTTGCGTGATTACGTAGAGTTGAGATTATAAAGCAATATCCTACCGTACCAAGCGGTCGCCGGATCTTAACTCTAGATCCCGCAGATCAATTATCACTGCCGATCCATGTGGTAGCTCTGATCCGCGTTAAAGATGTCCGGTATGCTTAACATCAGATTTTTCCAAAAAAAAAACAAAAAACAAAAAAAAAAAACTCATATCAGCATCACGGAATGTCTCTGACCCTTAATTAATGCTTGCGCTACCACTAGGACAGCTGTAACATATAGGTAAAGAGCTCCTGCTCTCCATTCCACACCAAAAAACAAAATAAAAAAAATTTGTCCCAAATAGACCTCATAGAGACAAAATCAAAAGTCAAAGTCCATGCCATCTGTAAAGTTGCGGCTGTGTCCACCGGCTCCCAATCGCACTCAGGCCAGTCACCATGAAACGCCCCACGATTGATTATCGCCTTGATCCGACTGATCTCGTCCCGTACCCAACGTTGACCAGCGAGTCTGAATCCTGATCGTCTTCCGGAATAGATTCCAAAGTCGCTTCATCCGCCAAAATCCACCCCATAGCCGCACGAATGTCAGGATCCGTGGATAAGGGATCAGGACTGACAGCAGGCCGTTGAGTGTTTCTCTCGATCTCTGTAACAATCGGCCATCCACGGGGATCCACCGGGTCTACCGGGCTTGTCGGTGATCTGGGATTTGGCATCAAGTTCCAGCTACTTCGTGCAGTCAATGATTCTGAAGTGCTCAAGGCTTGATAATCGCTGGTCGGTGGGTTGGGCATGGTGACAAACGGAGTCGTCACCTGGATGTCTTCTACCGACGGTAGACTACTCACGCCACTGGCGACACTCCTATGTCTCCTATGTGTGTTCGTCTGCAGACTCCGCTGCCGCATGGTGCCGGTGTCCTGCTGTACATGTTCGTCTGGATCACTGTCCGGAACGCGATGCGAGCCTCGAGGTTGACGCCTCCGTAAGCGCGTCACAATGATAATTCCCACAGCAGCAGCAACAACAACACCGACCGCTGTGAAGGTCCCCACTATCATTGCTGGCTGCTTGAAAAATCTACATACAAAAAGGATTATAACGGTTGTAAGCCTGTAGATATCAAGCGTAACATACCCCGATGTTGGAGAAGGATTTGCTCCAGATTGGGTGGCCGAAGCTGTGCCAGTTGGCCCGGAGCCAGATGCGTGTGAGGTAAAAGGTCCATGTTGTCCAGTTGTGAGTGGCAGGCTCGTAGATCTACCACTGGAGCCAAACATTGAAGTGGAATTCAACCTTTGAATCCAACTGCTCAGAAATGTCAAATTGAAATATATTATGACTAGACGTACAATGTGGACGACAAGGACGTGGTGACTAGACTTGCACCAGCTGTAGTACTGACAGCACTGCTTGTAACGGCAAGCACCGTGGACGGTAAATTCCTGTACGATTTCGCAATTTAAACAATCTATCAATTTCCAAACAATCACCAGAACCCACTGGAAATTGACCGTCAGGCTCGGGTCCTGTGTAAAAGACTCTATGAGCCCGCTGGGGTTTTTTGAATTAGCAGTCATTGATCTGAAGCATTGTTAAAGTGCCAGTTCTACAGGAATGAATGGTAGGAAAGACTTACAATCCCGATGATGGCGCTAACGGCGAAGCGGTTGAGCTATGGTCGGATGACAAAACAGAGTCCCTAGTAATGAGTATTGTCATATAAGTTAAAAGAAGACGACAACTCACAAAGTCGGCATTGCAGATGTAACGGTGCCGATGGGCAAGCGGGAACCTGACGCTGGAAGCCCAGTAGACAAGCCACTCGATGGACCAATGGAAGGGAAATCTAGCATGGAAAATGACCTCGAAGCGGGGAAGGGGCCGGAAGCAGTGCGAGAGGGCGTCATGGTCGGAACGGGTGTCAGAGACGACCTCACTTTGCCTGTGACAGAGCTGACGATGGATCCGACGATAGATCCAAATCCTGACACCGATGATATCAACGATTGTGGTTTGTGGGATATCAGAGAGGAAACTGTAGATATTTCGGAAGTGACCGGGACCGCTGTGGAAACGGCGGAGACCACAGAGGAGACGGCCGAGGATACTTGAGAGACTTCGGAGGTAGCGATGGGGACTTGGGAGACCCCAGAGGAGACGGCAGAGGCTACTTGGGAGACCTCGGAGGTAACGATGGAGATTACTTGGGAGACCCCAGAGGAGACGACCGAGGCGACTTGAGAGACTTCGGAGGTAGCGATGGGGACTTGGGAGACCCCAGAGGAGACGGCCGAGGCTACTTGGGAGACCTCAGAGGTAACGATGGAGACTACTGGGGAGACCCCAGAGGAGACGACCGAAGCTACTTGAGAGACCTCGGAGGTAGCGGCCGATGCTACTTGGGAGACCCCAGAGGAGACGACTGAGGCTACTTGGGAGACCTCAGAGGTAGCGACGGAGGCTACTCGGGAGACCCCAGAGGAGACGACTGAGGCTACTTGGGAGACCTCAGAGGTAGCAATGGAGGCTACTTGGGAGACCCCAGAGGAGACGACTGAGGCTACTTGGGAGACCCCAGAGGAAACGACTGAGGCTACTTGGGAGACCTCTGAGGTAGCGACCGAGGCAACTTGGGAAACCTCTGAGGTGACGACTGATGCTACTTTGGAGACTTCGGAGGTTGCGACAGAGAGTACCGTGCTGACCACAGACGGGACATCAAGCGTGAGTGTTGTGTGGACTGGGAGTGGGAGAGTAAGTGTGGGCAGGTCTGTAGGCAAGGGAATGAAGCTTGGGGGTATCGTATCAGAGGGGGTATTAGAGGTGGACTGGGGGATACTTGAGGGGTTTGGGGGGAATCTGGTGAGTGCTCGGAGTGCTCTGGAGGGGGGTGATTAGAGGAGTCTGGAGGGGGTTCGGAAGAGTCTGGAGGTGGTTTGGAAGACTCTGAAGGATGATCGGGAGAATCTGGTGGATGGTTGGGCAACGCGTTGGCGACGCCTTTTCCAACGCCTGAGGCGATGGGTAGTAAGGGTGAATCAAAGAGATTCCGAGAAACGAGTGTGAGCAGTCGATGCGATGGTGCTGACATATTCATAATTACACTACTCGAGTGAGAGTGCGTGGGGTATAAGCGAACAAATGACGTGCGACTAGAGACCTAATTAGTTAAAGCAAAAATGGAGCCCTTGTGGGTGTGGCGCACCTGATAGAGTCGACGTATACTGCGCAACCCGCTGAAATGTGTCGAGGAGAATTAGTAGGTAGACGTAACGCTCAGTGTCTCGAGCGGAAGTAAGGTAGTTTAAGAGGTTGAACAGTGAGAGAACACTGTCAAGGCAACACTCTAGTGGAGTGCTGACGTCGGTTTGATCTGACATAAGGGAGGACGCCAGTGTCTTGGGAAAAATGATAATCATGGACTAGCTCCGAAGCGTGAGATGTCTTCCGAGTTCTTGCTTCTCGACTATTTCTGCCCACTCTAAGAATTGCGTCCAATGAGACACGTGGGGAGATTGAAAAACAACATCCGATGCAATCTCGTTGTGAATCCTCCTGGTATCCATTGGCCTCGGAAAGAACTTGAAGCCTTGAAAAGAAAACTAGTTCAGTCGTATTGGAATTAGGCTTGGCCAGACAGATGGATATTTCCTGATCAAGAAGCGTAAGCGAATACAGATCAAGATAATGAAATGCCAACGAATAGCATTGAGCCGGTGCAGTGCCTGACGGATGCAGAGGGTTGCTGACGTGATCACTGATCGCACACCCTGTCAGCCACATCGAGATCTAACTAATTAATCTGTGATTATCTCTCCCCTTTCCATCACCGATATTAGCTGCAGTTAGCGTCGTGTGCAGCAAGCTAGAGCTTCGGAACAATGTATTCAGAGTCAACGCGGCTGTGTAATTGTATACAGAAGATCTCTTGCCCCAACTGTTGTGCCAACACGAAGCATCACAACCAGTTGATCTCAACCAGGGACGATACAAAAGATTGTGTTTCGATACGGCCTAATGTCAGAAATTCTATTAGGTATACAATCGTCACTAGCTGCAAGTCTAGCCAAAGTCTAGCCTTTTGGAGGGAACATGCATTAGCGTCGAAAGGCTTCTAGGGAAAATGACATTTTCAAAAGTCGAGCGGATTAGACCACCCCCCTCTCACTGTTCCTGCAGCCCAAAGCCGAGCTTCGCCCACTCTTCAAGAATCTGCCTCAACGAGTCTCGGACTCGCACCTGGCTAAGTTCTTCACGTGCCCATGTCTGTCCAGCTTTAGCGATCCGCAACGCAAGAGCGTCATGTCGCTCAAAGAATGCTGTCAACGAAGGCAAGTCCGAGAGATCCGGCTGCCAGTACAAGTGTGAAAGAATCAAGAGGTAGAACTATCGGGTATATTGAATTTGCCATGGGCAACAACACGTACCTGAACGGGGACGTAATGGACCCAGGGCACACTGTGTTCCGAGACCCAGTCGCCGAATAAGAGCGGGCGAAACACCAGACTGCCGCTCGCCATTTTGGTGCGCATCTGGGCGCCACCCCCCAATTCTATTAAGAATTTCCACCCTCTTTCTTCAGCGTCACCTTTCTCTTGTATAAAGTCGAAAGTAGTAACATCCATGAGTCGTTTGCGGTCAATCAGAAAACCTTCACTGTCTGTCGGAATGATGATACTGCGTTGCTCGGATTTCAATTCGACTAGCAGCTGCCATTGCGCGATAGAGTGCAACGCTGGAACTCCAGACGCGTGGTCACGCTTGGATGTATTCTGTGAGTTAAATCTCGTCGTAAAAACGAAAAATCGCGTACCCAAAACAGCCCTGCTGTTATATTTTCCCATGGAATGGCGCTCCCGGTTTCCTGGTAATCAGAGTCGAAGAAGTCGAGTGGCGGGGAAAGAATATCGCTCGCCCAAGGGGCTGTGGTCTCAGAGATGACTGGAGAAATGTGTGTGTGGTATATAATATCTACTATTTATCAGTGATAATTCGAACCAAACATGATTTTTTTAACTCACTGGTGCTTTGATAGGAGGGGTGGAGCTCTGCAAGTGAGCGATGCACGCAGGGATCACTCCTCGCTTCAGGGGAAGCCACAAACCTTATTGGCGGAGCTGGTGAACCATCAACATCTGGACAGAATCATGATGAATCACGTACTAATATCATTCCTTTCGTCTTCCTCCTCAAGTTCCTCCTCTACGTCCAATTGAGCATGGCAAGCATTCTCCCAGCTCCAACGTTCTTGTGCTGTCATTATGCTTTCAAGAAACTTGAGATCGTCTGCGTGGATGGTGCGGCCCTGGTTTAGGTCCATGGCAGAAGGCTCGACTTGTGAGCGAAACTTGACAGGCGAGTTTGGTAGAGAGCAGTCAGTCAATAAAGCACGGAGGAATTCGACGGTTTGTGAGTGTAGAGCATGACGTGGGTGGGAGAGTAAATTGAATGTTGCATGGAGGTCGGGCCTGTGCGAGGTAAGTACAAGACTAAAGGCTCAACGCAGGGGAACGGACAGGGGGTTGGAGAAGGATCTAATGGCGTTTAGAAGCAGCTCAACGCGCCGTATACGGTGTTTTTCGGATACAGAAGCAGTCAGATTACCATAAATGATGCTGGGGACACCCGAACGAATGACAAGCGTGAAGGTATCTGGAAGGTGTTGAGTTGGAAAGGCCACGGATACGATGATCACGAACCAGGAAGGATCTCAACTTGTCTTTGACGGCTTGAAAGTAGAGAGGGAGAAATAGGAGTGAATAGATCGAGTGATGACAAGGAAGTAATCGCTCTAGCTGCAAGCAATACTGCGATGAGCAGCGCCAGACCCAGCTTCGGTAGCGCTTACGAGCTGAACGGGTTTTCCCAGAGCGCTGCAGACGATGATATTGCACGACAGCCTGTGCTTGCTGCGGAGGGTAAGAAATCACAGAAAGGGTTCCACGTGTATGAACACTGACGTCGCCACCATGCGCAGTGAGGAGTGTCTCCCACTCCTCATTCGCGTGTTCCAAGATGTCGAAGACTGGATGTCGGGGAGCATTGATCCCGACCGTGACGTCCCCATCATCCTGAAAGGTGTGCACGTCGGTGGGTAAGCTAGAAGCCTCCGAGGAAATAATCTTTGGAACGCGTGTGGCTTCGATGAGAGACTCAGACTCGTGGTCATAATTCAGCCAAGTAAGATCAGGCCGGTATAGTAAAATGACAAATATGTTGAAGACGGGGAACGAGATCAGGAGAAGTAGAAATACTGCAGAAATGAGTGTTATACGCAAGTCGGAGCTGCGTTGTGAGGAGTTCATGTTATTGTACGTCGAGGGGGAGTCAAAGAAGGAGTTGAGATTTGATCATAGACACAGGGCTTGCAGAAAGCATATTTCTATTTCACGTGACATGCAGGAGGTCATCTTGTCACCTCTTACGCCAGAGTATGGGTTTATGTAAGCCTCGGCCTGTTCTCAGTGTGCCTTGTCAGCCGAGGTCGAATGTGTTCACCAAACCTGGAACGTGGACAGCCGTAGGTGAAATTCACATGGGAGAAGCTGCGGGAGGAAGGTCTTCCACCGCTTACAGTATCCCAACCGTGAACGTGGTCATCATCTGTTCTCTTCCTCATCCCCGACTCAGCTGCTACATAATCGCAGTGACCTTGAACCTGACTTAGCTGTGATCCGACGAGAATGAGGCGTTTTGCCAAAGACGTATTACCGACGCCCTTGTACGTTTTTCGAGCTCAAGTAGTGCCTCTGATTGACACAGAAATAGGGTCGTGGCACTATTGACCATCTCTGGTTGGTATTCTAATCTGGCGGTATTCCTCGGAAATCAAGGGGACGCCTCATATCTCATACTGGTGTTGCCTCAGTTCTATTTTTCCATACTCCTAGAAGAAAATAACTATGATGACATGTTAGCTGGCATGCAAGGTAGCGTAAATTGTTTCACTACTATAGCCGTCCATGACTTTCTGTTCGCTTCGGTTGAGCCGTCACGTTGTCTGTCCCAGACCCTCTACCCACCTCGCTCAGGTTAAGAAAACATCTTTTAAATGTGAATGGAAGCTTTTTATGTTATGGCTGTGACTAACTCATTGTTTTGGACTGGTTTATGTAAAAGAGTATCAACACTAGTGGTACTACTACGCCTTATTCAAAAAGAAAAAGAAAAAGAGGCATTCGGCCATTAGTGTAAAATGGACTTCAACTGGAAATTTATTTATTTATTTAATTATATTACTTCAACTGGGAAACCGACTTGGGTAGCTTTCCTGTACCCACTTCCAGGAATTCAATATTCAAGGCTGACCAGTGACCAGTGAACTGGTAGAAACGCAGTCCATACAACCATCACACGTTGACAATATACCCATTAAGTCTCGAATTTTATTCATTCAAAGTTGTGCGTGTGAATGGTTTTTTTTTTGTTGGAAGCGTCGCAATGGCTTCGAACCATCCATTCCACTCCAGGCCCAGTTGAGACGAGTGGCATTACGATCCATATGACTTCAGTGCACAAAAAATCGACGTCACGAGGCAGATTTCGAGAGAGATTTAAATTTGACGTACCTTATGAGGTCAGATGGATCTCAGCCACTTCTTCCAAGGTCGGGAGACAAACGTATGACCCAGATGTCAAGGTGCATGTCGCATGCATGATACGCTAGCCTGACTGTCTTGTACATTTATTGAGAACGATGAGATCTGGTGCTCCTGACATTTTAATGTCATGTGTGTTGATGAATATCCGCGAAAAATGGCGTCTATCACTGGTGCAGAATTGTTTTCTTGCTTCCCTGAGTATCCAGTGCTCAACTCGATTGACATTTCAAAGTATTTAAGGCGGAGCTGACAGACGTGGGTACTGTTGCAGGGCATAGGGACTATTGCTTGCCTGACGCAAGTCCTATGGAGGGTAAAATCTCCTTGAGATCTCTTCTAATGGATGAAAGCCTGCCCTTTATGATATCGACATTTTGGATGTCTCTGTTGTATTCGAATTCAGCGCGGATCCATGCTATGGTTTCTCGCCGGGCCGCGGGCTCTGGAATGGCTTATAAAACCATATGCAAGTTAGAAAATGTTTAAAAACCATTAAATAAATCTCACAACGAGAGGCTCTTATTGCGGATCGATACAATTTGAGAGCTGTCTGCCTCAAGACGAAATGCTGCAGAGTGAGCATGTAACAATGTGTGACAGGTCACCGATATTATTCGATCGCCGCTTAGGTCTGCTCGGTGCTGGCTTGCTAGTTGCACGCAACGTCGCCAGTCACATCTTCTTCATGGCTTCTCCCAA
>QFEC01050618.1:0-12255 GCA_003316585.1 Gomphus bonarii | reverse complement strand
CCACCGCTTGATTTGGCACCCTCGGTCCCTAACCGAGTCTCGTCCGAAATATAGTGGCTCGGCGGATAGATAGGTGCAACGCAAGAATGTTGAAGCCAATGCCACGTCAGTCTTCGGCTCATTGGACCAAGCCGAACCACCTGAACCAAGGGCGTGTTGTGCACGCACTTAACATTATGTTATAAAATATCCATTCTTACATAGCATACAGAATAAAATAGAAGAAAAGCATAAAAATAGATAACTAGAAAGAATGCAGATTCCTTTACCTAGTATATGCATACAGAACCCAAGCAGACACTCACACTGACAATCCCCAAAAGAAACCAAGTTGATAGCTCCATTTTTCATAGTTACAGGATATTTTAGATACTATGTGGGCATGGCACTTTGGTCCCAGGGCAGGGAAGTGCCCAGGGGGCTAGGAGATGGAAGGAATGGAAAGGACCCACAGGGTCAACCCCAGAATGAACAGGCAGCAGTCATGGCAGAAATAAGAGATGGAAGGTATAGAAATAACATACGAGATGACCAGAGGACTTAGGAGCTGAGATAGGAGAGAGAGGGGTGCATATATGTGGTCATGGACATTGGCTGGCACATTGGAACCGATGGGCATGACCCAGACTCAATAGGACCATTGGAATAACAAGTAACAAGTACACACACTAAAAGGAAGTCTCAAGCATTTCAAGAGGTTACCGATCAGAAACGGAGGGCAGAATATGTGACGCAGTGATACGTATAACATGGGACATTGACGCATCTATCCCAAAGTGGCCCATTTCTCTTTCTCGCTCACAAAATGTTAGAATTGGAACAATGTATAAATATTAGCTTAGGATACAGTAAAAGATCAGTCCTTCTTGCCTACAAAGCAATCATTGCTCCTTGACTTCACTGGCACTTTGCTTACATCAACATCATGTTTCCCACCAAAGGCTCATCATTCAAGACCTGAGTTAATCAGAGAAGTTATCAGTCATTGTTAGAAGTGTCTCACAAAGTCTTGAGCATACAGGATCAGTAACGCATTTGTTATTGAATTTACATCCCATATAGATCTCAGAGCCGACCCCTTGGTACAGGCACTAAAGGGCCATATTCACCAGAAAGGGTCCCCAGACTGTTACACAGTTACCACACAGCATACAGTCCTAGATTATGTTATGCAGAGAGAGTTTTTCATTCATCATAATTAAAAGAGACTAAAAGAGCAAATAAAAGAAAAAGAAAGAATATGAGTATATACATGTACAAGTACGCACAGTTCTTGGTTCTGACCCGATTAGCGCCCAAGTGGCTATGGGATTGGATGGGTGGATTGAGGGTATGGAGGACCACAGAGAATACAGGAACAAAGAAAAATTAGGGGAGATATTGGAAATGAATATGAATGAAAGGGATAAGGTCTGAAGTCATATGAGACAAGGGAAAACCAAAAACGAGTGCATATATGCACTCACCGGAGTCATTTATCATATCTGGGAGTGTAGCATGCACTACAGGTGCAGGGAACTCAGGGGATTAAAGTAACAGAAGAAAAGAAGCAAAAATACAATTAAAAAAGGGATTTGATATATTCCGGCTAGCATATATGCAACTGCCTAACTACGCGCAACACGGAACACCGTCACTTCAATCCCATAAAGGACTTATTCCTTCTTTTGGACTACTAACTATTTGCAATTGCAAGAATGTATATGTAGTACAACTCTAGCTAGTAAAACACTAGTGATATACGCTTATTTGCCTGTATGCTCCTTGTTCTGCTCGGTGCTTTGCTAAATTCCCAATTAGGAAACACCCTCCAGACTCGTTGTTCAAGATCTGAAACTTTTCAGATAGGTTATCAACAGTTTTATATTGTTGCTCACAAGTTTTTGAGCACAGTACTCAACTACATGAATTTCTATTGATTTTACAAGTCATCTGAAACTCAGACCAATCCCCCGGTACCGGTGCTAAAGTGCCAGATAACCATTTCTATACAGAATTACACCTTCGTATCACTATGGTCTTTCGTACAGTTAAACACTCTTATTATCAGATTAGAGCCACATTCAATTCCCAGAACATCATCCATTAGTTAGAAACCACCCCATATGCCCAGACCACTCTTAATTACAATTTAGAGGGGAAAATTTTATGACTCTTCATGTTCTCTTCAAGGAATGCATCTAGTTCCCTTTGTTCATTGGGAGACATCAGATAGACCTTGGTGCTAAAGGACTTGACACCTGGTATCAGTTCAATTGCATGATCCCAGGGTTTATGTGAGGGAAGGACTCTTTTGAGAAAACATCCTTGAATTTTTGATAAGGTTTTGGAACTAGATATTCAAAGGATTTAGTAAGTGTGAACTCCAATGCCTTTTGGGCAAGCTGCTGTGAGACAGTTGAGCCTGCACCAATTTCTTTGTGGTCCTCCTCCACAAAGACTACAAAGAGTCTGTCTCTGTTTTCAGGTGAATACAATGGCTCTTCAGCTGTGGCATGTGTATGTTGATCAGGAAGGTGCATGTGGTCTTCTTTGATGTCTGGGACTGTTTCAACTTGAGGTTTCTTGTTGATCAGTTTAATACCGCATGATTCAGGGCAACAAGTCATTTTCACCTTACTCAAGCACTAATTAACTTCTGGATTGTGCTCTGTGAGCCAGGTGTGTCCTAAGATGCTAGGTGCCCCAGGCTTGTCACTAGAAATGTAGCACATTCTGTGTGATGTCCATATGTGCAGATGAGATCAACCTCTTCCTTGGTTGAACCAGCCTCATTAGGAGTGCCATCTATATTATAGATACTGTAGGTATAGCACAAGGAAGGCAGTGGGTTTTGAGCCTTTTTGCTTGAACAAATTTAACATTGATGAACATTCCTGTGGCACCACTGTAAAGGAGTGCATCAATTGCTAGGGGACATCCAGTGTCAACAGACTGGACCTTCAGAGGGACTGGTGAGTGTCAGCAGAGTGTACATAGAGAAGGAGAAGGGGTTTCTCTTCAGGTTTTGGGGTGGTGTATTTGATTTCAGGCATGACTGGTTGGGTTTCAGTTGGAAATGAGTGTGGCATGTCTTTAGTATTCCCTAGCATACATGTTTCAAGAACTGAAAACTGATTTGTTGAGCAGGGCATGTCTTTCACTACTGACTTGCCTAAAAGCCCTGTTTCCCTCCTTCAGAAGCTTGGACCTTTGCCCTCTGTGCTGCCTCACAAGCATCTAGAGCAGCTGCTACTGACTCTGAGATCATGTCTGTAAGTGCAGCTCCTGTGAGGTTGGTGTGGACACATTCTTTGCAGGGCTCTGGGGATGCTGGGGAAATATGGCCTTGCTTGCCACAGTTGTAGCATATCTGAGTCTCAATGCATTGTTGATTGGAATCTATATGTATGGGTGTAGCAGTGATGGGTGTGGGCATGGCAGGAGTGGTTGCAGTGCAGATTGGGACAGTGTGGTGGGAACCATGAGGTGCTTGTGCCTTCTTAACTTCCACAAGATGGTGATAGTTGCAGTCAATCTGACATGTGGCTTCCTTCCATGCCTTGAGGTTGGATGGGAGAAATGGTTGTGCATGGATCTTGTCTAGAACTGTCACTGACAAGATTAAGGGCCAGAGAGGTACAAGAGAAATAAAGTTGTTTTTGTTATTTTTTGTTAGAATATGTATAAAATTTGTTATTTTGTTTTATGATGGTTGTGGGGTGATAGAAAAGACTCTCATTTGTTTTTACAAGGTTAGAACTAAATATTACATGAATAGGAGAGAAGGAAAGGGATGTGGGTAGAAAAGTGCCGGGTTGCTGCAATTGCAGCAGCTGAGGCAGCACTAGTCATATTGTTCTGCATGGCCCTCAACTGGTCTTGAAGTACTTCATTCTGACACTTTAGAAGTTCAACTTGGTTTGCCTGAGTGGTAAAGATGTTTCTGAGGGCAGTCCCAGAGTCACCCAGGGACTCCCAATATTCCTCTGGGATTTGGTTGGATATGATATGAGGTGGAAATTGATGGAAAAGATGTGTGAGGTTGTCTGAAAGGGAGCTTGATCTTCTGTGAGGGCAACACTATTGACAAGGTCACAACAACAAGATACTCTCATATTTAATGAGCTGATAAGGGCATTTCTCACCTGGCATAGCAGTAATCCTCAGTTTATACAAAGATTACTAGCAATAAATACATAGAAAGCCCACCTGGTGTAGTGGTAATCCTCAGATATCAAGCTGAGGGGTAACTGTTACACCAGTCACACTTATGTACCCTAGCGGAAAGTCACAGAAAGTCATGGAAAGTCATGGAAAGACATAAACAAGAAACAACAACTGACAATGAATTCCAAGCTGAACCCTGACATGTTCCATCTTCAAGTTCAATCTTGAGATCATACAGCCTGTGTGGAGCTACTGTGTTAGCTCTGGCCTTGCTGAAGACATCCATGAAATTGTGACATTCATCTGGGACACCAGTCATGTCAATTGGAGCATAATTTGAGTTTACCTTGTCAGACACTGAGATCAGTAGTTGGAAGGTTTGCGTATCATCCATTTTGGAAATACAGGCAAATGCCACTGCATTGACCAAGTGTTAGATCCCAGAACACCTCCAACAAATCTCCATATTAGTGCCCTTAGTCATTTACCTTTGCTTCATGTCTGAGCCATACTCACCCCTCCATCATGCTCTGCACCCTTGTGCCTCTGAGCTCCTCATGTGATCCCTGCACACATGACACTCCATTCCTGTCATCCTCACCACATTATCACTCTGACACATGGACCTCCACATCATCCCTTCCATCATCCCTTGTGACATTTTCTAGTATGTATGTTCCATAGTTCCACATAACCCCCTCTCTTGTTTAGCACCCCTGTATCCTAATGTAGTTCTCTTCCCACATTCAGATGACCCTGTTCCATATTAATCCCATCCTCTGAATGTATTTAAACCTCCATATCTTCATAGCTAGTTCTCTAGTTTGAATATCAATTTAGTCTCCTCTTAGTTACCTCCATGAACTCACTCTACAACCTCACTCTGCAACCTCACTCTGCAACACCTCAGTGAATACAAGGGCAAGATGATGTAAGAGAGTGCAACACATAAGTTGAAGACAAGTCCTTTTGACTCCATACCCTGGTTCAACTTCAACAGCTTGACCACTCCAGAATCCCTTCAGACAAGATGTCCTTGACTCCAGGCTTAACATCAAGGTGATTTTGGATACAATGAGTGGGGTCAAAGTTGGAGGGTCAGATAAGCATGGAACTGATGTTGCTCACTCTGGTGGTACCATAAACTCAGCTGGAGTCAGAGAACTAAACATGATACTGCCCAAAGCCCAGTCAATCAATGGATTGTAGTAGGTTAGCCAGTTGTGTCCAAGAACTGCTGAACAGCTAGAATCTAGCAGAGTCACGAAAAACATAATGGAATGTTTCTCCCCTTTAGGAAAGCAAACTGGGAGGTCAATCACCTTGTGTATAACTGAATTAGTTGATCCATTAAACAAGCAGAGTGGTATAGGAGTGATGTTGTAGGTATGGAGTTGATGATTAGATGCAAAAATGGAATCTAGGAAACAGTGAGTTGATCCTGAGTCAATAAGTGTACTGATGTGTTTATTAGGAATTAATTCAGAGGTAAGTTGAATTGTCATAGAGTTCAGACTGGAAAGAGCAGACATATTGGGATATAATTCTGTTATTGCACTATGAGGATCAATGCAGCCCTCAGGTAGTGCTAGAGTCAGAGGGCTGCTTACATGTTTTTTGAATCCAAGGCTGTCTTGGTGTTGGAGTTCCTTTTATCAGACAGTTTGCTATCCATTGTGGAAGCAGCTTATCCTTTTGCAGTAGAAGAGGTTGATTTTGGACACTCCTTTGCTATGTGACCTGTTCTATCACAGAAGAGACAGGGGTTCTGCTTAAAGGGACATTGTTTCTCCTGCTGAGTCAGTTTACTGTCTTTGCCTAGTTTTGACACAAGGTCCAAGGTCCTCTTGGGGGTATTCAAGGTGTTATTGTTAGAGGTGCAGGTGTTGGACTTGTTGTTGTTATTGTTTGACATCTTCTGGTTGTCATTAGAATTCATTGATGGCATGGTAGGGGTTTTGCCCTTGTCTTGGTGGCAGTCTGAGGCTTTGTTCAAGTTGTTTTCTCAAGCAACTTCAAAGCATCATTCCCAATAACAGGCATCAATGGATTGGGTGAGGGATCAAAGCTCATGGAGCATGCTGGGTTTCCCATTGTGAGCTACTTTGACCTTGATTCTTGCTAGGAGTTCATTGTAGAACTGGTGGTGGAGTGTGGCATCTTCCCAATGGACACATGTGGTGAGGTAATTGAACTCAACCAGGTACTTGGTGATTTGTTGGTCATCATGCATGCAGAGGGTTTTGAGGTCAGCTTCAGCTTTGCTAACCAGGTTGTGGGGTCTGAAGTTATTGTTAGATCCCAGATCACCTCCAACAATCTCTGCCTTAGCACCCTTAGTCATCCACCTCCATATCCTCTCCAGATAGTACTAAACCCTCCATCACACTCCATACCTCAGACACCCTCTACACTCTCCACATGACCTCCATACACTCCATACTCCATCCCTGTCATCCTTACCACATCATTAATCAGACACATGGACCTCCATGTCATCCCTTCTATTATCTTCTATGTCATTTTCTAGTATGTTCCATAGTTCCACATGACCCCATCTCTCATTTAGCACCCCTGCTTCCTAATGTAGTTACTCTTCCACATTCAGATGTCCCTGTTCCATATTAATCCCATGTTCCAAATGTATTTAAACCTCCATGTATTCATAGCTAGTTCTCTGGTTTGAATATCAATTTAGTCTCCTCCTTGTTACCTATGTGAACTCACTCTACAACTCTACTCTGACAACTCCACAAATACAAGGACAAGATGATATAAGAGGGCATCACACATAAGTTGAAGCCAAGTCCTTTTAACTTCATACCCCAGTTTGACTTCAACAGCTCAACCACTCCAGAAAACCTCTGGACAAGATGTTTTCAACTCTGGACTTCATAGTATATTTGAACTCTCACTCTTTGTCATTTATGAAATGTAGCACTTAAAGCAACTTACACACTGGTACCCTTGGAACAATTTCAGAAGCATCTGTATGCCATATACCCAATGTTCCAGCTATGCTCCTGAGTACTCACTCACCCCTAACCCCACTTAACCCTGAAAACCCCACACAAGCACTCAATCTGTACATGCCCAACCTCCCAACACACCCTCTGATCACAACCCCCCTCAGTCTCTATCCAACCCTTTCCTGGCTCTGAACCCTCTGAGAGTGTCATCATCAAACTCAAATAATGTCCCCAACCTTGCTGAGGCCATCACCATGTTGGCTCACAATTTGTCATCACCAAAGAAGTCATTGCCTCAGACCAAGGCCTGAGAACCAGACACCTTCAATGGCTCCAACAGTCATAAACTCCAGTCATTTTTGGTTCAATGTAATCTAAATTTTTGTAACCATTCTGATACCTTTTCATCTGACAGTGCAAAAGTCATTTATATGCTACCCTATCTGAAAGGAACTGCATTAGACTAGTTTGAACCTGCCCTTTCCTCCAACATTGACCCTCTTGGATAGAAGATTACCAAGAGTTTGTGTCTGAGTTGAAAGACAACTTTGACCCTATGATCCTGTTGGTAAAGCAGAAGCCAACCTTGAAACTCTCCACATGTGTGATAACCAATGAGTCACCAAGTACCTGGTTGAGTTCAACCACCTCACCACACACGTCCATTGGGGAGATGCCACACTCGACTGCCAGTTCTACAATGTAATTCCAGCAAGAATCAAGGATGAAGTAGCTGGTGTTGGTAAACCCAGCATGTTGCATGAACTTTGATCCCTCACCCAATCTATCAATGCCCACTACTGGGAATGATGCTCCAAGTTGCTTGAGAGAACAACTCAAACAAAACCTCAGACCACCACCAAGACAAGGACAAAACCCCTGCCATGCCATCAATGAATTCCAATGACAACAGGAAGACATCAAACAACAATAACAATGGCAACAAGTCCAACAACTCCACCTCCAACAACAATACCTTGAATACCCCCAAGAAGACCTTGGACCTAGTGTCAAAACTAGGCAAGGATGGTAAACTGACTCAACAGGAGTGACAACGCCACTTCAAGCAGAACCTCTGTCTCTTCTGTGATAGAACAGGTCATGTAGCAAAGGAATGTCCTAAATTGATGAGCTGCTTCCATGATAGACAACAAATCATCTGACAAAAAGAACTCTAATGCCAAGGCTACCTTGGATTCAAAAAATACTTAAGCAGCTCTCCAACTCCAGCACCAGTTGAGGCTGTGTTGATCCCCATGGTACAATAACAGAATTACATCTCAACGTGTCTGCTTTTTTGAGTCTGAACTCCTTGACTATACAGCTCACCTCTGAATTAATTCTTAATAAACTTATCAGCACACTTATTGACTCAGGATCAACTCACTGCTTCCTAGATTCTGTTTTTGCATCTAATCACCAACTCCAAACCTATGACATCAATCCTATTCCACTCCACTTGTTCAGTGGATTGACCAACTCAGTCATCCACAAGGCAATCAACCTTCCATTACATTTTTCATAACTCTGCTGGACTCCAGCTGTTCTGCAGTTCTTGGACACAACTGGCTCACCTACTACAATCCATTGATTGACTGGGCTTTGAGCAGTATTACATTCAGTTCTCCATCTCCAGCTGAGTCTATGGTGCCACCTGAGCCAGTAACATCAGTTCTGTGCTCACCCAACCCTCCAACCCTGACTTTGCTTGTTGCTCCCAAAATCACCTTGGTGAATACAGCAGCATTTGCCTGGATTTCCAAAATAGATGGTATGCAAACCTTCCAACTACTGATCTCAGCATCCAACAAGTTAGACTCAAACAATGCTCCAGTCAACATGATTGGTGTCCCAGATGAATACCACAATTTTGCAGATGTGTTTAGTAAGGCCAAAGCCAATACAGTGGCCCCACACAGGTCATATGACCTCAAGATTGAACTTGAATATGGGACATCTCCTCCCTTCAGTCTGATCTATTCTCTCTCTCAGAGTGAACTAAAAACACTTTGAGATTTTCTAGATGAACATGGCTCCATGGGCTTCATCTGCCCTTCCAGGTCCCCTGGAGGAGCTCTGGTCTTATTCACCTGTAAAGAGGATGGCTTGTTGAAATAGGCGCAGTAGTCTAGAGACAAGTAGCTCAGTGAAAGGGAAATTCACTTAGTACTTCTATTATCATACCTAGAGACAAGTAGCTACAGATAGAATTTAGTTTACACAGTCTCATAATAAATATAATGGTGCATACCTCAGTGAAAGGGCAATTCACTGAGGTATATCTGTCTATATATTTGCTTCTCATATTGTCTCAGTCATTGCTGACTGAGACTGATATATTCCCATCATCTTAGTTAGCAATCTCGGTCAGCAATGACTGAGATTACTAACTCCCTTAATAATACCAGCCGGAGCATCAATGCAACCCTGCATTCAATGCTTACCGGCATTTTCCCCAACATGGCTCTCTTCAACTCTGCATCAATTTTTGAGGGCTCAACAAGATTACAAAGAAGGACTGCTATCCACTCCCCAGAGTAATGGACCTCCTCAACAGTCCTTGCAAGGCTTGGATATTCACCAAAATCAATCTCTGACACACATATCACCTCATTCAAATCCATGAAGGTGATGAATGGAAAACTGCCTTCAGAACCAGATACAGATTGTTCAAGTGGTGCATAATGCCCTTCAGACTTACCAACTCCCCTGCAGTGTTTCAACACTTCATGAACAATGTTTTCTCCAACCTCCTTGACATCTCAGTCCTCGTTTACTTGGATGACATCCTCCTATAATCCAATGACCTAGACCAACATAGAGAACATGTTTGAGATGTACTCCAGCAACTCTGGTTGAACCACCTGTATGCACATGCAGACAAGTGCTTCTTCCACATTGATACTGTCAAATACCTCAGATACAACCTCTCACCCAACAGCCTTACTATGGCTGACAACAAGGTCAAAGTCATCCAGGAATGGCCTGAACTGTGAAAAGTCAAAGATGTGCAGTCCTTCCTTGGATTTGCAAACTTCTACTGCCATTTCATATTCAATTACTCAGACCTTACTGTTCCACTAACACATTTGACCTGCAAGGACACTCTGTGAGTTTTCACCAATGCATGCCGGAGTTCCTTCAAAACCTTGAAAAAGGTCTTCAAACTGCTCCCATGCTCATCCTCTGGATCTGTTAGGATCTCACCTCACTAGATCCCCACCTACTCTGTCATCATGATTGAGTCATCCTTTTACCTTTTTGAGTAACCCCACTCAGTCCCCTTGTTTACTCAGCCTAGTTCTAGACCTTGTTCTCATTTATTTGCTTAGTTTCTCTGCTCATGATATATTTTCCTATTCTAGTAATTGTTAAGAACAGGCCGAGCCGAGGTTCTTGCTTATTACTCAAGCAAGGTTGTAACTTCAAGCAAGGTTCAGAGTAGGGCTTGGCTTCAGCTTATGTGCTGCGCCATCCAGATCTTGTAGATTCCCTAATTTCCGAGGGCGAGGTCTAACTGAGAAAACTCGGGGTAATCTTAGTCAATTTTCTGACTACTGAACTACTAATTTACATACGCATTTTATATGAGACTAGTATTCCAGATTAGTCAGAAGATTTCTAATCTAAAGAACAAGGGGGTTTCCAGAATGGGAATTAAAACAAAGGTGAGGTGAAACACTGATGAGTAAGAATAAGGTTTGGGCAAAGTTGTTACAAAGATTGTTGCGCAAGGCAACGGAAATTACTTGAATAGGAAAACATATCATGAGTGGAATTGTGAAGCGAATGAACTGGAGCGAGGTCTAGAACTAGGATGAGAAATCAATAGAGACTGAGCGGGGTTTCCCAAATGAGAAAGAGAACACTTAATCATGGTTGACTAAGCAACAGGGATCTCGCGAGGCGAGATCCTAACAGTATCCCTCCCTTATGGCCAAGCCCACGAGGCCGTGGTAGTCAACCTTGGGCTGAAAATTGAGTTCGAATTTTCTCGGATGAGAAAACTATAAAGGCATGGCCTGAAGGGACCCACTCATGTCTTCATCACCTGTCACTGGCCCTAGTGTCCTACCATCCACATTTGCCACCAATGAATTTATTTGGAGCATTGTCAGTGAAAAACTCATTGATATGCGTGAACCGTGGACCGAAGGGGCGAAGTCTCAGAGTGCCAAGGTGAGTGGGCGAGGTTCTCAGAACCTCGGGTTGTACTGACAGATTTTCTTTGCTTTTAACAGTTTGCTCGCCTCCAGATGATGTACAACATCAGTCCTGAGGGCGATGCATTTATTGCATACCGCGATGTGAAGTACACCAACAGTGGCGATGACTTGACATGGCAAAATGCCAGGAGCACCGAAGCTCTGTGCACTAATTGCACAAAGCGAGGCAACACTTGTCTCCATCGGGTTATTGACCTGTACAGGGATGTTGACCTCGGTGCGTGTGTATGGTGCTCGGAGCAAGGTGTAAAATGCTCCATCAAGCAGAGAACAACAAGGGTACTGAGGGGATGGAAGAGCCCAAAGAAGGGCTTGGGCAAAGGGAAGCAAAAGGCTCGTGAGGACGCGAGCGAGGTTAGTGGGGGCGAGGATGACCGCGAGGTTGAGTTGGCCCTTGCGGAAGGTTTGCTCGGGGATGAGTCAGGGCCGGGGCGCGGCTCGCCCAAGGTTGAGGAGCTGCCTGAGTGGTTTGGGTGGGGAAAGAGGGATGAGGCAAGGTCAAGATGGCCATCGAGGGCGAGCTCGCCCTTGACCATGGTTCTTGACAGGTTGCCGACTTGGTCAGCGACCCCATTGTTTCTTTCTCCAGTGGTGTCACCAACACCTTCACCTTCGCCGTCGCTTCCACCACCAATCTCACCAGAACCACCTCATCTGGTCGTGCCTCCAGCAGCGAGGCCTCCAATTTCGCCTGTCTTTGCATTGACAGGCACGATTAAGACTTTGAGCGAGGTTGTGGTGAGTCTTCGAGAAGAGATGGCCAAGGCGAGGAAGGGGATAGAAGGGTTGTGAGAGGAGCTGGCTGAGGTGAAGGAAGGGTTGGAAGAGCTGCAATAAAACAGCAGGTATCATAGAAGGTTGGTGAAGAGGAAGTTGGATAAGGCCAAGAAGAGCAACTTAGAAAGGTTCTT
>QFEC01049854.1:0-14032 GCA_003316585.1 Gomphus bonarii | reverse complement strand
ATCATATGCAAGATGGAGGATTAATGCTACATCTTAAGACAGGACTTATACCACTGGCAGAGGCTAGCACAGGAATATGCTTTTCTCCTGTGCCTAGTACTCTTAGGCCTGTTTGTACTAAGAGGGGTGTGACAGAAGTTGTTGTCAACTTTATATGTCACATGATAGATTGTGAAGAGGATCTGCTGTGTTTGATGTAGGTTATAGGGACATGCTTGATAGATCCTGTTACTACCTCTAAGGGTATAATCCTGTATGGTCGTCCAGGAGGAATAGGGAAGTCAATGTTAATATCTCTCATAAACCAATGCTTAGGGTCATGCTCAACAATAATATCCAGTGATGTGTTAGACAAAGACAAAGACAGAAAGATGTCTGCTAATACAAAGATCCAAGTATACTCTAATGGGCTGCTTCTTTGTCCAGAGGTGAATATAGGCAAGGTGTTTAATATGCCAAACTTCAAGTCCATATGTGGAATAGACATTATAGCCCATGACATAGTTCCTATGACTAGCACATGCTCTCTCATAGTTGCATGCAACAGGCTTCCTGACACACTCTCTGCGAAGGAATGGCACTCTACAGCTTTTGCAAGGAGAGCTGTCATATTTCCTATGTACTACAATGTAAGAGAGCACATGGAAGTCTTTAAGAGCACAAACCTAGAGGAGAAAGAAAGGCTGTCTTTTGTGATGAAGTGTATTCTTATAGCAAACACTAACGCCTATATGCCTGTTAGTACAAGGACTGCCCTTCTAATGATAATGGGAGGTTTGTATGCCAAGATAAAAGGGAGCATATGATACAACACAGAGGCAAGTGATACATTCTGTTTGTCTGCTTGTAAGCTTATATCAGAGAAGATTCAAAGGTCCATCAAAGAGGTAGGTCTTATGGCAAAGGCTGTGTGTTCTGCTTGCATGAAGATTTATAGCAACATACACATCATAACAGGCATAGAACTAACAAAGTAATGGGTTGTGGTTTTTAAAATCTGTACTGTACAAAGAAGCCCATCATTTCAGACAAGAAGAAAGAACACATGACCTTAGAGAGAAAGAACCTTGAGGTTGGACTCTATGTTCATCATGACTGTGGGTGCTTTATGAACCCATAGTGAGAGAGCCCCTCCTCCTATTTCTCTGCTGGGTCTTATTATTACAACTCTCTCCACAACCAACTCCAAGTGCCAATTGACTATGTCCACAGCAGTATGTACAGGCTTCATAGGGTCTGTCTCTTTGCTTGCCATAAGTTGAACCTTGTATTGTAAGGCACAGTCCAGACTTCTTACCTTGGCATTCCTGATGATGACAGGATGGAGTGTCATGTGTGGAACTCACATGAGGAGCTCAGAGGGGATATGTGGGTGCAGAGTGCTCCAGAGGGGTGAGTATAACTCAGACATGATGCAGAGGTGGATGACTAAGGGCACTAAGATGGAGATTGGTCAGAGGTGACTACATATATTTTACCCTCCTGTGTTCCCTACACTGGGCATTGTATGTTGATGGTCATTGAATATCATCCAAAAGGATTTCTGAATGTTTTTTCACTCCATTTGGATGAGTGAAGCTTAAGTGAGTTAAAGTGATAACAAACAGTAATTTTATCATACCTGATTGAGCACTATTTGGTGAATACAGTAGTATTGAGTGCATTTGGGATGTATCACCAGATATTACAGCCTAGAAGAAATTGAAAGATATACCTATGTAGCTTTGTTGTTGAGTGTAACAATATCAGTCTGCAGGTTTGTATAGCATGTATAATTCTGCAAATTTTGTATCATAGTCTCCAGCTTCTGCAACAGTTTTGGCATCTTCAGATCTATTCGCAATTGGTTGGGATTAATGTTCCAGTGACAAGAAGGAAGCAGGAAATATTGAAATATTGACCATTTCTGTTGTTTCAAGACGTGAAAGACATGTATTTCCCAGGACCCTGTTACTTCTACTACTTCTACAAACGTATCTCCGCTCAAGAACGATGGTCGTCCTGTAACAACGGTAATATTCTCATTGTTGGCGAACGACGTGATCAAAATGGAAATAACGTGATGGTCTAGGTGACGCCGATTGTTGAGGCGTTGAGATTCGAGAGGGTTTGTGCTCCCAATTTTGACTCCGGCCAATCGACAGCTGTCGGTGACTGGATTTCCGCCTGGACAACTACCTATGCAGCATATGTGCCTTTACCCACGACCACTTTCCTCTTCTCCCTTTAACTTTTCCAACAACTACATTGACCAGCATGATACTGGTCTTAATGGGGTCCAAGGCGCGGAGGCTATCGTGAAGCTCCTACGAACGCACAGATCGATACATCATCTTATTTTAGGCCATAACTCACTGGGAGACGCCGGATGTGTCGCTTTGTTCGACTATCTCAGGTCAGAGGAAGGACAGAAGCATAAGCTGCTGGAAATCAGCTTGAATGCCAATAACATTGGCGATGCAGGTCTCTGGGCGGTCGCAAGGTATCGGACACTGCGATCTTTCCTGGAGAAGCACCATTAATCAAATCGTGTTTCAGATACCTAGAATACAACAAGTCTCTTAACTCCCTCTTTCTTCAGAATGTAAGCCGATATCGTCTCATCATAGTAGAACTAGCTCATCTTGCAAACAGAACCTCCTCAAGGCAGGTCTGGGTTATGTATAGGGACATCTGAGACTGATTCTTAGATTCAGGGTGAGCGGCAAATCATGCTCCGATTCGCCCTCGCAATAAACCAGTCGAATTTGCGTACACTATCCCTTACCTGTAACAAGTCCCTAGGTGACTCCATTCCCACTACTTTTCTTCCCAACCTCTCGTCACCTAGGCTAGCCGAGTTGCACCTCTCAGTCTGCTCGCTCGGGCCATATGCTACATCTGCCTTGCTCTCATATCTCACATCACCCCGCTCGGCAGGACTACATACTCTCAAGTTGAACGGAAATCCCCTAGGGCTCTCCTCTATCACTAGGGTCATTCATGCCCTCGAGCATGCCAACTGGTCCATCGGCTGGGTCGAGATGCACGCATGCTGTCTTAATGGAGTTTCAGAGGCGGATGGCGGATGGCGGAAGTGCGAAGAGCAACTCCGAATGAAAGTCTTGGAGCGAAATCGTTACCTTGCCAAGCAGTCAGCAGAAGATGCATTTATGCTACTCTGCCATGCTCGTCCTGCTCTGCTGGCTTATGGCCGACAGGTTGTCAGAGGTTCATGTCCCCGCCTTCCGCCCGAACTCGTCATCCACATTCTTTCCTTCCTCGCACCTACTCTCTCCTCTGCCCAGCACCTCCGTGTGTGCGCGTACGCCGCCTCTCCGAGTACGCTTCCAAGCCTTGAGTTGTCAATCCCTTCCCCTCCTCCCCACTCTTCTTCTCTATATCCTTCATCCTCTTGGCCTACTCGGATGGCAGATCCGTTTGGAAGGGGTAACTTCAGTATGTCCTTGGGTGCAGCATTCCCCCAAATGACGTCCATCGTTAGACACGAAGACCACAAAGCGTGGTTACAGAAAGTCGGTTGTGATCGATTCGAGCCTGATATTAGAGTGGAACCCGACCTGGCACTAACTCGAGATGAGTTGAAACAGAGCGGCTAGATATAACCTAGACAATCAAATCAACATTAAAGACATTTAGACCATTTCGAATGTGTTGTTAGCTAGCTGTGCTGTTACTCGCTGTAGGTAGAATGATATATTCTAACAAGGACATGATGTACAAACATGTCATATAACTGCCATAATATTAAATCGGATATGGGCACTGTTAGAAATTCGAGAGAATAATGGCCATCCAGAGTCTTTATAATAGTCTTACGCTAAGGTGTCCCCACGACTTATGGCAAAAGTTAGCAAATATTGGCTTCGTTAGCAGAGGTCATATAAAATGAAGAGCTAGGAGAATGAAATTTACTATGGATCGATGTTTCTTAAGCGTAATGAGTGTAGAGAATTCACATTTACATAAATCCCAACTTGTGAACTCAGCAACCAAGAAACTAAAGTGTTTGGAAAGGTAACAGAAGCCTAGAGCATTTGTAAGAAATTGAAAAACCACGTAGCAGGCAATGTTACCTTCACGACTAGTGCCACGGAGTACTACTACTGAAAAGATTTAAGCGGTTGGGGCCTCCACAATTCTCAACCCGAGTGCCAAAGACACACGCCATATCACAATCCGCGTCAGGTTCCCTCGTCGCGCCAGCACGAATTTGATTGTCGCAGTCTGTAATGCGTGAGAGTGCATATTACAATTGACAGTATATGGATAACGCACAACACTCCTGGAGAGGGAAGTCAGCAACGATGATCCGATAAAGAAGAGGTCTACGCAACTACTCCATACTCGACTCCTGCGTAGACATAGTTTCGGTCGTTACAGAAAGCCACGCAATTCTCCCAATCATTATACACGGGGTCCTTGTAAGAGGCACCGCCGAGGGTGCGATTGTTCGGTATATCACTAGAATTTCTGGAATACGTTTACATGTAGGAAAGGCACCCTAAACACTCACGACCAACAGCCATCAGGCTGCCAATTGTACGGAAGCTTTGACCAAATAAAAATGATTAAATTGCAAACCTAGCATTTATGCTAACACTGCACTTGAAGACTCACAGTACCACGTACAACTACAGTGCCGCCCAGTAACACTGCCCCCAACGTGAAAAGTGACAGGAAAGAACGCATTTCCAGTGAGTTGAGAGGTGAAATTTGGGTGCACACGGCTTCTTGTCTACCAGACTTATATATTTATACCCCCTGCCTAATTTTACGCGCATATGGCGATCCAGGACCAAGTCCCGCAGGTACAGCATCTATCGAGTTTTCTTGAGCCACATTCTTTCCTGAATCAGAGGATGACACACCGTACATCGCACCACCGCCTCCCTTGACGAAACGGAGATGATAAGTAGTGACATAAGAAAGTGGAATACCTAGTCATTTTAGTCAGTTGTCCATGTCAGTTCTAAGCCCTAGCTTGAGTAAAGTTGGAAAATAATTTTGAGTTCCCGCCCCGTCCAAAGTTCCTCATATGCAATTATGTTAAGAATTTCTGCAAGAATAAATTTTTTTGTTGAGAAGCAGGCGAAAAAAAAAAACAGTTACATATAATATTCTTTTACGGCTAGGAATCGAACACCTTTGGGGTTATTGAGAGTACGCCTCTGCATGAATAATACTACAAGGGTCTTCTGTTTTACATAAACACGTGTTTCTGCCTCTGGAGTGGATAATACACTCCTGTATCGATGAGTCTACCGATGGTTTAAGTAAGTCGAAGAAGATGCGCACCACCTTCGGTAACCTGACCAAGTGTGAATGCAATCTATACATGTTCTCTGAACCTGGAATCTTTCTCCCATGACTATCCGTATGCATGGCTGTCAGAATTCCACATACAGTGTCAGTACTTAATACATACCCATACAAGATGGTGTAAATATCCACCATATATGTTGAACATGCTCTCGCCCTCCCAATGATGTGTCACCCACTGCCGAGTACATTGGTCCTACAAGCTGGATGCCACAAATGTATTTATTGCATCAGTTGACTTGGTGGGTTGCGCGAGTTCCACATGATGAGAACAGTGCGTTGGTTATTTCTGACGAAGGTAGATTTGAAGAAGGCTGTTGAAATTTTGGCCCCACAATTCAGATGTCATAAATGAGTTTATTCAACCATACGATAAGAAAAATGCATTGGTGATTTTTTTGAAGAAGGTGGATCAATAGAAAACTGTTGGAATTGATCACATCATAAGACTAATCTGCGCGCATCGTACGCCATGCAGCAGATAATTGAACATACCAACGAAATCTTTTGGGAGGCAAACTGAACTCATGATTGTAGTACTATATGTTATATACTATTGAAGGGTGAAATAGTCGATGCCTGCTTTAACCTTGGGCAAGATGGGTCTATATATTCTAGGGAGAAACAAGCTTAGGATACTCATTCAGATCCCAAAGGAGTTACACACCCACGAGTATGTGACATTAAATGGTGAGAAATCCCAGCTATGGTACAATTGTGTTCCGAACCTGAAAAAACCATGATATTGATTCATACGGCGCTAACAGGGGACTGCAGTCTGTGTGGGTGAGACCAGACATATTTGGTTCAAGATTTACCGGTAAGAAGTACCATTGCATTGTAGGGCGGCTCATTAGATATCTTTTGTAAATGGACCAACTTCACGGTGCCTCCCGCACCTCATCCTCGACCAATTTCTTGGTTTGCTTTTGCTTCCTATCACCATCAATGATGTCTTGCTTAACGTCTCGCTCGTTTTCGGCCTTATCTCCAACATGGTGAGGAGTAGGGTCATGAGTCATATAGTCGAGGAGTCCTCAAACTCAACTGGTCCCTGCCTTTCAATCCTCCCGCCTGACATCTGAATAATATAGTTTGTCTCTGGAAGCACAAGCTCGAGTTGATGGGCGACATGTAAAATCGTTCGGTGAGTAAATAACCAGAGGTCCTATGAAAAGGTGGTCAAACAGGAATCTAGCAGTTTGACTGTCCTATGGATATACCCATCAGTAATATGAACGAGTAGGCTTGCGGAATAGTCCTTGAGACAGCACCTAATAATACAAGTCATTCTGACGGCTAAACGCAGAGTAGATCCATACTGAACCGAAATATAAATATAGCCGTGCGATGAAAAATCATTTGCGGGGTCAAGGAGACAGTGAGAAAGCAAAAGGGTAAGCATCAACAGGCCCGACGTCCAGGCTACCCCAGTAGATCGATGAAAATAATGCCATAGTTCGTAAATATAAGACTTTGCTCTCCTGCTTGAATGTTCTCGGCGGCGAGTGTCTCATGCTCCTAGTTCTTCCCACGTACGTCAGTAGGATGTTCCGTTGGCCAGAGTGTTACATTCCCCGAATTCCTCAGGGTAAGAGTGTGCTTCAGGGAGACAAGTCCATCATTGCAGACTGATGGCTGCATATAATACAGCAGTTGAAAATTTTATCGGAAAACCCCAAGTACAACATAGCGTAATAGGGCACCGGGAGAAATGGTGAAGCCTAGGAACTCGTGATAGCAGGACATTTATATAGTAGATGGATTCCTTCCCCCAGCAGGAGCAGGTGTCGACAATTAAAGGAGGGAGGGACATCAGAGGAAGGATCCAACGGGTAAACTCCAGGCTCGAGCTCAGACAGCAAAACAGTTTTTAGAGAAAGGCATGGGCGCCTGTAAAGCAGTGATCTGATTGCTGTGCTTGTGAAAAGATCGATATGCAGGCCTGTGGTTTCATGATCGCACCAGCTCACAAGTCCTCGTGACACGGTGTCACTTCAATTCGCTCGAAACAAACTTAAAATATTAAGTCAGTCGTCAACACGATGAATCAGAAAAAATACTCAAGAAATACTGGAGGACACGACATCATTTGGAGATACAATAATAACCAGCCATTTGGAAGCTCATTGAGGGACTGTTAGGAGGTTTAACGGTACGGATTTGCTAACCACCCGTAAAGAAGATTTCATTCAAACTAGATTTCAAATCAATGAAGGTCACCAGTACTTTGCAATGCTCTGAATAACACGATCGCTACTACTCTCTTGTTGTCAGTTAGGTAAAAACCAATAAAAGGGGGGAACAGAACAATGGGTGTACCTTTCGTCCACCTTCGTTAGACGTCACACTGGCTGCATCCTCCACAATCTGACCCGCAACTCGGAGTCCATGTCGTAGGGACTTGTGACTTCTGCGGCCATTCGTACTCGGCATCATCCCAGTCGTCATTATAATAGGATCCAGTGGATCTGCAATCGGAATCGTCGTCGTCCCACGGACTGACCCATGTAACGGCGAATGATTTCTCTTCATCCTGCGACGCCTCCAAAAGAGCCTGGTATGCATCGTTGGATCCGAGAACGTGTTTGAGCATTGGGGCATGCTCCGTTAACCAGTTCTCACGTGGAATGGCGCGAACCCATTCCATGTCGCCCATATCATTCACTTCTCCGTTCCGACCAGCTATCACGAGCATGCCGGGTGCGATAGACTGGAAGAGATAGAATATGTCGGAGAGAACAGATGGACCCGAAATAAACAAATCGTTATCGGAAGGACTGGGCCTCCTCGCTTCGAAAACCCCCAATTCGAACTGCATCTTCCAATCTGCGAACTGATGGGGATCTAAGAATGAGAAAAAAGTCTTAGGGAGGGAGAATCTGTTGATATAGCCCTCCCCCGAAAGTGAGAGAAAAATCTATGTTCGAGCTGGCGTCACAAAGACAAGAAAATCGGTTGAAGGCGAGGAATAGATGTAACTTGTCTTTTCCCCATATCCAATTCCCTCCACTTGTGTTCCTTAATCAAGGTGTTTATGCGCTCGGTGAAGAACCTCTGTGCCCTCTGATATGCGGCATCCACTTCCTTGTCGTCTACTGCTGGTAGGCCGGTATGAGAAGCCCAAAAGACACGATTGTCGGGATTAAATTGGATATAAGTGTCTTTAAAACCCATGGCGATACGGTAGAGTAAATTGAAGGGAGATGATGATACGGCTAGGAGATATTGGTGATCCAAAAGCTAGACAGGGTATATCGCAAGAAAGAGTCAACTTGAACCAAGGGTGGCCATTCGAGGTAACTTGCGTGTTCGACGTGCCCTTACCAGCCCACTTCCAGCAGTCGCGGTGAGAGTGATGTGCGTGTTCAATATTAACCCCCCATTCAGGTATGCCTGCAGGGCAGGAGGAGGGCAGATGGGGATCTATTACAAACCGTCTGAGTCATCGAAATGAAGATCACCATGATGTCTCATCATTTCTGCATTCGGTGAAGATACTTCCCCATACAAATTACCAATGGTGGTATGAAAGTGGTACCCTTGCTTTAAGTTTTCAATTGGTGGATGAATTCCGCGGCAGAATGCTCTCGGGGTTTTTTGGTTATCTATGCTCTAAAAACACCAGTTCTTCTAAATCCATACACATATATAATTCTAATAATCTCCGAGGTCCTCGTGTCCAAGCCTGGAAAGTCCGTGCTCACCACAAAGTATTCAAACACTGAACACCCGGACATCTCAAGCCGGAGTTGGACTCATCATCGTATAGGTTAAAGAACTAGCTGATCATCGATACTACAAGAGCACGAATAAGAATTACTACAATACTCTGGCACTTGCTAACCAACATTACGCCTGATCCCCCCTGATTTTTTTTTTTTTTTACTGAGAACGTCACCAGCAAATTGCCTTTTTTTTTCCAACGCACTGTGACCTATTATCATCCACACCTTTCTATCAATTTTTTTAGGGGTTTAAATAATAAAAAAAGGTTTCACAGAACGAACGCAGAAAGGGATGGTAACAGATAAACCAGACCATGACGGTGACTTGGACAGGAGATCGAGAGTCCTCTAACCTCACTCGCACCCGTTGGTCGTCCAATAGAGACCCCCACCGCGCAGCCTTGTGATGCATGCAGACTGGCAGGCAGATCTGGTAGGTGTCCACGTCTGCTTTGGCCCGCGAGTCCAACTCAACTGCGTGCTCGGGCTTGACGCCACCGAAAAAGCTTCATGACAACCTCGTACCCGATGGCATTTCCAACGCATCCTGGACTAAAGCACGTGGTTCAGCCAAATATTAATACCATACCACCTATCACAAGTCTGTTATTTTTTATTCGATCGTTACCATCTAACCCGTAGGCCTTTTAAGGAGATCGATCAGTCCATTATAAAACAAAGTAGAATGATGCTAGAGTCATAGTTTTCCGGTAATATTACCCATAAAATCGTGTCGTGTCCTAGTTTTTTCCAGCACCTGAGGCAACCTAGGAATGTGGTACACATACAAGATAAGAGTCCTATGAGTGTCTGGGAGCAGATAATTAAGCGCAGGATAAGTTTCATAGTTCCACATCGACATGTCCGATACATATGACAAGCAGATTCCTCATCCTGCATTGGTGCAAAATCGTGGACATTGTAATACACGCGGAATTGCTGCATTGCAATATATGCAAAGACGGTCAATTGAAGACAAAGACTTTTAAAAAGAGCAGTGGAATCAGGAAAGTAGTGATTCTGGACTAGTCACTGAAGCATTGTATATCTCCCTATTTCCAAATCAGCAGGCTAGACCACTTGGGAGCACAGGAAATGAGGAGAGGTACTTACATATTTTGGCATAGAAATCACCTCCCCCAGTCGCGAACAATCCCCCGGCTGGGCTTGCATCCACAGATATAACTAAGTACCCATCAACAGCGATCAGAAAATTGCTGTTCTTTGTCGACAAGAAGTGAATCACTTACCCGAATTTCTGTGTCCGTTCAATGTGAACTCAGGCCGAGCTGTCGTCTCCGTCTGGGTGATATCCCAGAACTTGACACTGCGGTCTTTAGAGGAAGATATGACCCACTGGGGATGAGTATTGTCGTGCGAAAAGGTCACGCCGAGAACGTAATCCTAGTTATGAAAAAATGTGTGTGTGTGTGTGTGTGTGTGTGTGTTAGTGGAATCACGTAACGGAACCAGGATGAAAATATGCACCCCATGTCCCGAGTACGTATATTTACAAACACAAGGTTGGTCGCGTTGTTCTTGAGGTTGGTAGAGAGGGGTGACGTCCCAAAGTTTCACGGTGGAGTCAAGACTGCCGCTGACGAGTTCCGTACCGTTTCTCCGGAAGCCAATGGCGTAAACGCTGTCCGTGTGACCTATAAGCTGCGCAACAAGCGTCTGAGATTGTATCTCCCAGATACGGACGAAACCGTCGAGTGAAGCAGCAGCGATGAGTTTGCTGTTTGGAGAGATTGCGATGGAGGTTACGTTTGTATTGGCCCAGTTGGTCTAGTGATGTCGTTCAATGTGAGAGTGAGAGCGTTGCATGCCACATATATATTACAACTTACTTGGGCCGTAGGAACGTTGATCATGAACACCGGTGCTTGGCGCTGAATCGTAAATAGGTTGTGGAAGTCATCTACCCTCCACACGCGCACACTGTTGTCCTCTGAGCCGGAGACAAGCAGTTGACCGTCGGGGGTGTATTCTACTGCGTATACCTCAATCATGTATCCTGAGAGGAGTTTGTACAGCGCGCGGGTATATGTACACCATACCTGGGAGATGTATAGTAGACGAGAAAGGACGTGAATAAAAATTCGTCAGGCCATTGAAGCATAAAACATAACGGTTCATATACGGTAAAAAGGAGGAGAAATTAACAGTATCAGAGACGAACTCGAAACTCAGAGATCCACGCAGTGTTACTCACCCTAATAATCCCGTCCTGGGCGCCAGTAGCGAGGTACCGCCCATCCGGACTGAACGAGAGGCAGCGTATATATTGATCCTCTGAACGGGACACCGAATCGTCTACGAAAAGACTATAAAAGTGCGCCATCAGTAAGGTGGGTTATTTGGCATAGATATACATCGACAATGGTTAGTCAGGAAAAAAAAATTATTGTAAACGAGACAAAAAAAAAAAATTAGGTACAACAACGCACGCAGCCCAGCCTCGACTCACAAAACTCGTTCACCTGTAACAACATCGTATATATGCGTGTCGTGGTCGCAACCCGCTGCAAAGTAATTACCATCGGGGGAAAAGCGAACGCAGCATACCACGCTACGCATCAAAATTTGTGTATGAGAGAAGCGGCGATAAGAGAATATGGAGGATTAGTGAACACCTGTCATGCATTACGCTGTGCACAAGTTCGATGTCGAGCGTACGATTGGATTGAGAGTTTGACAGGCGAGTGTTGAGATTGAATATAGCGAACCAGTCAGGGCCCTGGAATGGGGTGTGAGCAGGACATATTATTGGGAGTATCTCTGAGGACACATGCACCTCTTTCCTCAGCTGTGCATTGTCGCCGCTGATAGAGGGCACATCCAAGGGTGCTGGCACTGCCAACGTAGGCTGTGAGGAATCGACTCGTGCGGTAGACATCAGAGGCACTGATACAGCACTCGCCTTTTGAAATAGAACTTATGAAGGATGAGCCGTGGGAGGCATCACTGCAGAGGCCGCTATCCAGGTCCTTTCAAATCTTCCTTTCCCCCCTTTTCCGGTAATTCGAACCAATATATACAGACACAATCCAAGATCTTTTCAGATCCGCTCCAGAAGTACTACAATAGATCTCATATACCAATTGATACCGCACCACGCGGTAGTCGGTTTAGTCGCAGATTCGGGTTCGTTTACCCATTCTCACATTTGGGAGTCCTTGAACCAAGCCTGCGGTGCCAGATGGACGGGTGTCTTTTTCAAACAGATTTCACGAGAACCATTGCTTATATTAGAGAAGGATGCGGTGATCAGAAGTGAGGTGCTGTACATCAATCATGTTACATATACCAGTCCGCCACAGTAGACCGCAAGTGACCCATCAAGGAGCCGCATAAGCAAAACAGTAATGCGAAAGGAATCCACTTTCAATAAACGTTGTACACAATCCCGGCCAGAGCCAGGATGGTATGTTATACGAAGCTCCTCCGAGGATTTCCGACAACATATGACCTAGTGTGATGTGCCTGGATTTAGTGCAACTTCTCTTCATTGCGCACCGTAAAGATTGTTCTAGCGACGCTTGAGCTTGGAACAGGAAGAAGAACATCCACGACGAATGTGGGAACTGTGTTCCTATAATGAAAATGGACCAACGGGCGGGGCCTTGGCTCTCGCCTCGGTCGTACGTGGTAGCCGTTGGCAAACGACTTGCTCCGAGTTGGACTCAGGGAAAGATGGCAGCTCTGCAGCCAAGGCCATAAACAGGAGGATTGACATGACGTGTAAGCGTTGACATCAGGAAAATCGGTTTCATGAGCCATTGGCTAGGTATGTCCCAGGGTTTTTTTTTTTTTGTGCCACGTCATAAGATATATATATGACCCGTTTGCGTTCCCATGTCCATTTTGGCGGCTACGCCTCAAGACGCCGATGTTGAATAACCTGACACACCCTTATGAGGCTTGATGGGGTAACAAGGGCAAGTTGATCTTCGATTTGGCACAGCAGGGGCTTCGAAATTCATACCGTTATGTCGACGGCAATGTGGCTGAGCCAGAGCAACATATCGTCGTACCGCAGTACTGGGCCAACGCTCATAAGTTACAGCCGACGTCAGTGCTGTCGGTCCCAAAGCGAAGCGCACGCTCCCTAAAGTTTCGATGCCGTCACAACCTTGTATTCTTCAATCTTCGCTTTCAAAAGAACGTGTCCCTGGTGGTGCTCGAAGCATGACTCTCAATGGGAACAGAACGCAGAACCTCCAGGTAATCGAGAGACCAACCTCCCAGATCCAAGTCGGGGTGCATTTCTTATTATGCTTCCCTGGGTCCATATCGCAGAAATTTGACATCAATCATTGGAAATCTAAAAATCGAGAGAGGGCGTGAAAGGAAATCAGAAAGGAAGCTTGAAGGGTATTATTTTTAGCACTAACACATTGTAAATCGCCAATACAGTAAGCATGCATGTGGATAGGAGTGGGTATGGTGAGAATGCCACACACATGATCTCTCGCCAAGTCCCCGCTGCCCATGGTCAGCACCCACCCCAGTCGGACTCAGATCTACAGATATCGTCATGCAGCACACATAACGAGTGATATTTTATGCGCGTGTTGCAGGGGGACCACACGTATCTGAACGCCTGAACTCTTATGCCCCTGCATGAGCGCGGCTGTCCCCGCGCCCAAAGTCCAAGTCCCAGAACCACACACCCAGGGGCATTCGATTCAGAAACTGCCCACCGGCTATTGGAGCATTGCAACAGCGTTAGTAATTTTATCATACCCTAAGAGCCCATATCAGCACCCCTCTACCTCGCCATGAAAAAGTCTGCACAATTGAAAATAATAGTAATAACATGGATGAGCCTAAAAGGTAATTTCGCGGGTCTCACCCGCGCCTTCACCTCAGCCTAACTAGCTTCTATTTGTCAATCAACAGGCAGAACGTACCGCGTCGTCATATCATAGCATGGCATATTAGGGGGTTCGATATGAATACCGGAGTCACATCGAACA
>QFEC01049831.1:0-16517 GCA_003316585.1 Gomphus bonarii | reverse complement strand
AATGGAGAATACATACATGAGGACTAATTACTTATATAGGGAAAGGGGTGCCATAAGATATGCAACAACATTTCACAAGGCATGGAAATGAGAATGTAAAGTATGGATGTAAGAATAGTAATATATGAAAAGTGGGCATACATGCCTGTACATGTACCAAAGGTTACTGAAGCGAAGCAAGCAAATAAGTGAGAGTATGATCGAAGTAGGAGGTACTGAGCTGAGCTGAGCCAAATAGTACTTGTAAGACTTGGAAGTCTGTAGCTTGTAATACAGTATGCTGGACTTTGGTTGGTACAACCGAGTGAACTGAGGCTTGGTAGATCGTACTTTGACAGACATGAGACTTGGTTCCTGGCACTTTAGTGCCCTGGCAGCTAAATGATTGGAAGGTATGGAATGAAGATAGGGAATGGTACAGGGATATAGGGGATACCAGACAGAGTGGGAATTTGTTGGAAGTACTGTAAGAATGGAATGGAAAAGGTCTGAGACAGACAGGAGCTTGGGGAGAGCCTAAACAACTACATATATGCTACCACCAGAAGTCACCAATCACTTTGGACTTCTCACTGACAAGATTAAGGGCCGAAGAGATATAGAGTAAAATAAGGCCTTTATGTTATTTTTGTTTAAATTCTTTGATAAAATTCTTTGTTTTGTTTTTGTGGTGATTGTGGAGCAATAGAAAAGACTGTTATTTGTTTTTACAGAGTTAGAACTAAATATTACATGAATAGGAGGCAAGGGAAATGGTGACACATGTGTATATGAGGGGATGATGCATATATGACATTATATGGGAGATACATTTTATACAGACATTGGGGAAGAAAGTGTAGGATGCATATATGTACTATACCACCTCTGAGAGTATCAAACTTAATATACTTGACTTTTTTGCTCCAAAAACTATCAAGAACAGTTCTTTATATGCCATAGTATTTTTAAGAACTTTTTTGTATTTTTCCTTTCATTTGTTCACAAGTTCTCACTTTGTTTTGTTGTACACTACCAGGCACGGCACTTATTTTGCCTCCACCTTGAGATAATGGGTGCAATCCTGTGATTTAGCGGGAACTGCCCAAGCAGTCACTCGGTGCCCTTGCTTACTATATGGGCACCTGACTGGTGCTAAAGGTTTATGCATATATGTGGGTGAGACACTACCTGCGTATGCCCTCTCTCCTCAGTGTTGACAACCACTGAGGAGGTGAGCAAACTGTCATATAATAGCACCATAATATTCATTTTTTTAATATTTTCTTTTCTATAGTGTAAAATATAGGTAGTGTAATAATAACTATTAGTGTTGACAACCACTGAGGAGTGTAAAATATAGTCTAATCTCCTGGATTTCTGCAAACTACTGTGAAAAAGTTGTATTATTCCCACAGAAAGAAGACAATGAAAGATAATAAAGTACATACAAATGAACCTAGAGCCAGAAAAGTGAACATGTTTTATCAGGTTGGTGGCTGGTCAGGCTTGTGCCAGTCCTACAATGTATGTGAGTGCAATGGGTGCTTTGGTTCTGACAAGATTAAGAGCCTAAGAATGTGGGGAAAAGTTGCAATAAAATTGATTTTTTAGTTCACAGAATAACAGTCAAAGATCAACAACAGCTCAGTTGTTCTTTTTAGATTATTTACACTAAATACTGTACAAATAGGGGACAAAGAAAAATAATGAGACATGGATACATGAGGGGATGATGTGTACATGACATCATACATGAAAAATATTTATACAGGGATTGGGGAAAGAAAAGGACAATAAAACATAATAGTGTACATACTAGAAACCTAATGTTCAAAACTAAATGTTTTTTGTAAGGCTGGTGGCTGGCCAGGCTCATGCTGGTCCTATGAAAATACACGAACATTTGTGTGCCTATATTCATCCTAATTGGGAAAATGATGAATAGCGGATTTTCTGATGATTGGATTTGGTAGAAATTAACACAGCACGTGTATTGAGATGTTTTGAATCAGTCTTGAAGAATAGAAGTCAATAGGATCAAGAGTAGTGGATGGAGAAGTACTTCGATGATTTAGCACCCATAAGCGCCCATAAATGCTTCCACATGAGCATTTCGCTTTGAGTGTACATCACAGCAAAATAACTATTGACATTGTAAATGGCATTGGAAAAATACGGAAAAATACTGCAAAAATTATTTTGAACTATCTTGAGCATCAAATTGTAGTCAGTAGCCATATAGGCTGATAATCATTGAAAAATGTGCAAATACATGCATGTACCCATACACATGCATGCCAAATAGGTCAGGTCCACCTGATAACAGCATAGAAAGTTTGTATTGGATAGTCTTGAATATTTTGGCTCATAATAATCTCGTAAAATTTGTGAGTTTCATAAAAATTGTCAAAGATAATCAACAGGTTCAGCTAGAGCTGATGTTAGGATCTCACCCCACGAGATACCCATTGCTTAGTCAATCATGATTAAGTGTTCTCTTTCTTATTTCAGAAACCCTGCTCAGTCCCCGTTGATTTCTCATCCTAGTTCTAGACCTCACTCCAGTTCATTTGCTTCACAATTCCACTCGTGATACATTTTCCTATTCAAATAATTTCCATTGCCTCACACAACAATCTTTGTAACAACTTCACCCAAACCTTATTCTTACTCATCCATGTTTCACCTCACCTTTGTTTTAATTCCCGTTCTGTAAACCCCCTTGTTCTTTTGATTTGAAATCTTTATTTGAAATACTAATCTTATATATAATGTGTATATAAATTAGTAGTTCTGTAGTCAGAAAATCAACTAAGATTACCCTGAGTTTTCAGTTAGACCTTGCCCTTGGAAATTAGAGAATCTACGAGATCTGGATGGCACAGCACATAAGCTGAAGCCAAGCCCCACTCCAAACCTCACTCAAAGTTACAACCTCGCTCGAGTAATAAGCAAGAACCTTGGCTCGGCCCGTTCTTAACAGGTGAGTGGAATCTTGAATTAAAAGGATTTGAGTTTTTGGATGTGATGGGAATTATAAAGATGATTGAGAAGGTGAATGTTCTGTAATTTTGGTATAATAGAAATCAATTTATGGATAGAAAATGACTTTATTGTTTTGTATAATGTTTGCTTTTAGTGCCTTTAAGTGCTCAGGGTGCTAAAGCATCAAATATCTGTAAAAGGCTTTTGACAGTAAGCAAAACTACTTTTTGATAATATAAATAAAGTAAAGTGTTGTCCTATCTGATAACTAGTATTGGATATGATAACATTTCACTTATATGAATATTCTCATTGTAGAAGGGATCCTGGGTTTTTGGCTACAAAATACTTCTGCATGGGCACTTTGTCTCGGGGGCAAATGAGTTGTAGAGACAATAGAATTCGATGGGGGACAAGGAAAAATGTGAAATAAATCTTGAAAAATAGCTTCAGTCAGGCCTGAATATCATGTGGAAACAGCTAGCCATATAGGCTCATTGTCATTGATATTGGTCAAAAATACATATAAACGTGCATATATGCGCTTATACATATGCACTCCAAATAGGTTGGATCCACCATGCACTTCACAGTAACATTCCCTGATGTGCAGCAAATTGTTTTGATCATAATGGCTCATTAACTTGTCATATAATTCATCAGAATCATCATTTTTCATGAGATTTGTGATTTTGCTCATTATCTAACACTCACAGCATGCTACTCATATAGTGTAGCATGAGGGACAAAAGACAAAAGAGAATCAAAGATAGAAGGTCTAAGAGTGATTTGCAATAGTTTTTCTTATTTCCAATAGCCTGGCTATAGTATATGCCACTCCCTATCTTTGTACAGAGCAGAAATCTGCCGCTTCTGACCAGATATGGTTACATTTCCTTTTTCTCTTCATTACTAGTTAGGGATCTATCCTTTGTATAATTCCTACAAGTCTCACAAGTAGTACTATAGCAAACAATTATCTATTAATTGTTTACTCCTTGTTCTGCTTGGCACTTTGCTTGTAATCCTGACTCAGAAATGTTGCTCAGACTCATCATTTGAGTTCTGGATACCATCCAGATAGGTTCTATACATATAGTACTGTTTGCTCACAACATTTGGAGCATTAGAGACTGTTCCATCAATTTCTATTAAATTTACAGTGTTACCAGAAATCCATACCAAGTTCCTGGTACCGGTGCTAAAGTGCCAGATTGACCAGAAGGCCTCCAAAACTCTTGTTACTGGAATAATAAGAAACTTTCAACATAAACAAATCATTCTAGATAGTTGTAGTAGTGAAGGATCACCCTGAGTCATCTATCCCTGCACCTTTACACACCTTAACAAATTAGATCTAGAGGGCATTAGTGAGTGATTGAGAGGAACCAGGTAGTGTGACTCCAAGTGCATACTGCCTTTGTTGGGAGTATAAACACAAAGAGGGTTGTGATCCATGACATCAGGTGCTATTATGGAGGATCATACAGTAAAGATCCAAAATGTAAGGGCAACTCCCTTAGTTGTTCCGAAGGTATCTCATGGAGCTAAGCAGAGGAAATCCTAAGTTATATTACTGCTAACTAGATACAGCGTGACCAGGGTTCTCACCTAAGCAGAGGAAATCCTAAGAGGAAAGTCTGAGGATTCCACCACTAGGGAGTCTCTCTATATATACTATTTACCCCCTTACATAAGTGGTCTGTGCGCTGATTTGTAAGCGCTCATCCAAGGGGTTACCTGAGCCTATCTCCTGGTACAAAGTCCGAAGCCTGGGTGCCTGGCTCTAGGCCCCTGTCCTTCATCCTAGAGTATCTAGTCATGGAGCCACAGACATTCCGGAGATGATGGACATCCTGGAGGTGACGGACATTCTGGATGTGACGGATTGATCCCAGAGGTGACGGATCGAGCGGAGTTTGAATAGGAGGTTCCGGAGTTGAACCGGAGTTTGAAAAGGGTCGTCCCCTGACACAAAGGAGGAAATGCTTGGTCTTGAGACATGTGACCAGAGTCAGAGCTTTGCAAAGTAGGAGACCAGGCCAGCTTTTGCACCACACTGGGTGATGAATTCCTTGATGGCAGGTGTGTGTAGAAAATGAGAAAAGAGTTGATTTCTGGTTATTCCTTAGGCTTTTTTAATTAGGAGTCAATTACTACTAATTCATTCTTATTTGGCCAGTGTTAGGATCTTGCCTCATGAGATCATCACTTACTTAGTCATCATGATAGAGTAATCCTTTCACCTATTCAAGTAACCCTGCTCAGTACCTTTGTTTACTCAGCCTAGAGTCTAGACCTTGGTTCATTTATTCGCTTGCATTCTCCCCTCATGATACACTTTCCTATTCAAGTAATTTCCATTGCCTCATGCAACAATCTTTGTAACACACCTTGCTCAAACCTTATTCTTACTCATCTATATTTCACCTCACCTTTGTTTTAATTCCCATTCTGGAGATCCCCTTGTTCTTTTGATTTGAAATTCTTCTGACTATTTGAAATACTAATCTAGTATATAATACATATGTAAATTAGTAGTTCTGTAGTCATAAAATTAACTAAGATTAACCTGAGTATTCTGTCAGACCTCACCCTTGGAATTAAGGATCTTATGGGATCTGGATGGTGCAGTACATAAGCTGAAGCCAAGCCCTACCTCAAACCTTTGCAGGGGCAATGCAACTCTTTTCACAGTAGTTGGCAGAAATTCAGAAGATTACTATGATTTACACTCCTCAGTGGTTGTCAACACTGAGTGTTTATTATTACACTACCTATAATTTACACTATAAGAAAGAAAATATTAAGAAAATAGATATTATGGTGTTATTATATGATGGTTTGCTCACCTCCTCAGTGGTTTTTGGAGCAAAAACATCAGGTATATTAAGTTTGATTCTCTCAGAGGTGGTATAGTGCATAATGCACCCTACACACCCCCTCAAGCTTAATATATGCCAAGTTTTTTGGTGAGGGTCTTGACTTTGGGTCCAGGAAGACCTTTTGTAAGAATATCCACCAACATCTGGTCTGTTGGCAGGTAATCAATTTGGATTTTGTTCAGTTGAATACTGTCACGGATGAAATAAAGTCAAATGTCAAAGTGTTTTGTTCGTGAATGTTACTGGTTCCCATAGGCTATGCTATAGCTGACTGGTTATCAGAATATAACTTTATGGGTAATTTTATAGGCTAGAAAACTTCAGTAATGAATTGTTTCAGCCAGATTGCTTCTTTTGTTGCATGTGTCAATGCAATAAATTTGGCTTTGGTTGATGATAATGCAACTATTGTCTGCTTTTGAAAACTCCAGGAGATGCTTCCTGAATCAATTTGAAATACATAGGCCGATATAGAATGCCTATGATCTTGCAAAGCCAATCAGCATCAGCATAGCCGATTAGTCCTTCTCTGTTCCCTCCTAGGATTAGTTTCTTGTTCTTCGTGCCCTTCAAGTATTTGATTACACGTTTCACTGCATTCCAGTGAATTAATCCTGGATTTTAAAGGAACTGTGCTAATAGAGATACTGCAAAAGCAATATCCAGTCGTGTGGCTACAGCAGCCCACATGAGTGATCCAATCACCTGCTGGTAGGGAACTTTCTCCATGGTCTTTTTTTTCTTCATCAGTAGATGGGCATTGATATTTATTCAATTTAATATTCAGATCTAAAGGAGTCATATGTGTTTTAGCATCTGTGAGATTATAATTGGCTATTATCTTGTCAATGTATGTTTCTTGAGAGAAACTAATAGTCCTGGCTGATCTGTTGTGTTCAATTTTGAGGTTAAGCAGCCAGTGTATTTCTCCAAGATCTTTCATCTTGAATATATGCTCCAAATCTCGTTTGATGCCATAGATGGTGAACTTGTCTATTGCTGTGATGGTAAGGTCATCCACAGCTGCTCCAATGATTCCATAGCCCTTTGGTCCATGTCTATAGAAGACTGCTGCATCAGATGATGATTTATCAAAATCCATACTAAATAATGCATTAGATAGACACTTGTACCACTCTCTCCCTGACTGTTTGAGGCCATATATGCATTTCTTCAGCAGGAGGACATGTTCAGTTTCTCTTTCAAAATATCCTGGTGGCTTTTGTATATATATTGGATCTTGTAATTTAGCATTCAAATATACTACGTCCACATCCATTTGGTGTATTGGCCAGTTATTCTGGGCAGCAATTGCACATATAGTCTGTAATGATGTCATCTGAATGACTGGTACATAGGTTTCATCATAGTCAACTGCAAAGGTTTGGGAAAAACCTTGGGCTACAAGTCGAGATTTATCATGTACTATAGTTCCTTTCTGATCTCTTTTGAGTACATGTTTCCAGGTACTTCCAACTATATTCACTCCAGGAAGAGGAATGATCAATTACCATGTTTCTTTCTCAATTTGGGCTTTGATCTCATTGTCCATGGAATTTCTCCATGTAGGATCATTCAGTGCATTTTTAGTCATCATTGGAATTGTTGGATCATAGCTGAAGTGGATGTATTCATCATGTTCTTCATCCAATGGTTCAGTGCTTATTGCAAAATGATCAATGTGCTTAGTTCCCTTGGAATTTTGATCCACAAGTATGTTGGAATCATTGTATGAAGTATTTTCTTGAGTTATGACTGCAAGTGTGGTGAGGTCTTCTTCAACACCTTTAGTAATAACGTGTGCAGTTCCAGAATCGGCTCTCTCATGTTAGAGATGTATCCGCTCACTTCTTCTTGGTGGCAGTTGTTGTATAGGACTACTCACACTTGTCTGACTCAGTTGTAAATCTTCAAGTTCTCTCAAGGGTGTTTGTTCCACTATTTCTTTGATCCGGCTCTCTTCAAGCATCCGGTCACTTGATATCTGGGGTGCCAGTATAGCTCAATGTGGAGGAACTCTGGCTCTGTGTGATGTGGAAACTGTGTGATCATCAGGAGGTAATATAGGAGGAATATGTTCACTCTCTCCCAAGTCAAATATGATATTCCTTTTGACTGTAACTCTCTTGGTGTCCAGCCAGTATATACAGTGGCCATCACTTTGTGTGGAGTGACCAACCCATTTTGCTTTCTTGGCTCTAGGTAGTAGTTTATTGTCTTGATTGATTTTCATGTATACATCCTTCCCCCATTCATATGTGTCATGTAGGTTTGGTCTCATGTGGTGAACCATCTCATAAGGTGTTTTGTCTGGTAAAGCTCATGTATGCATGCAGCTTTTGATGTAATTAGCATGCTGAATAGCATATCCCCATAAGCTCTTGGGAAGATTAGATTCTAGAAGCATGGCATGGGTTCTTTCAACCAATGTACAGTTCAGGCACTCAGCCACTCCATTTTGTTCTGGAATGTCATGAACCATATATCTATGTTTTGTACCTTGTTGATCTAGATGTCTATTGAATTCAGCACTGGTGTATTCGCCCCCTCGATCTGAGAGTAGAGTTTTGATGTGTACATCCCACTGGCAAAGCATCATTGCTTCATAGAGCTTGTATTTGGAGAATACCTGATATTTTGTATGCATCAGATACAGAACTGATTCTCTTGAACAGTCGTCGGTAAATGATACATAGTATGACTTTTTGTCAATAGTCATGTGTCTGGATGGTTCCCATACATCAGAAAATATCTTATCTCCGATGTTCTTTGAATGTTCACTTGGTTCTTTTGGGACAGGTTTTTGAGCTATCTTTGATTTGATACATGCATCACAAGTGATTCTACCTTTAGTGTTTGTGAGCTCAAGGCCTGATACCGTTCCATGGTTCACTAGGTATCTCAGGGCCTTTTCTGAGATGTGCCCAAGTTTCCTGTGTATCTCAATGGCGGTAAGGCATAGCTGAGTGGTATAATGATTATTTTTGTTGTCCAGACGATAAAGACCATGTAATTTAGGTGCTTGAAGTAATATTATGCCTGCTGAACTCCTAATAGTGCATTTCTGGTGTGCAAATTCTGTTTGATTTCTGGCATCATCACATTGGCCTATAGAAACGAGGGTGAAGGCAATTTTTGGAGCATATAGGGTGTGTTTAAGTATTAAATTAACTGCTTTCCCTTTGACTCTAGTAGTTAGCTTGAGTCGGCCACTACCATAAGCTTTGAAGCTGCCTCTATCTGCTGCTCAAATGGTTTTAGGCATAGGGAAGCTGTGATAGTTCTCCAGTATCCTTCAATGAGGTGTCATGTGGGAACTTGCACCCATATCCAATATGATAGTATCTCCAACTGTATCCTTGATAGTAGCTGCATAATCATAGTTAATGAATGCAGTCAGCTCCTCTTCATCATCATGAGATGAGCCTGGTTCATTGGCTACATTGCCTTTGCCTTTGCCCTTCTCTTTCTTTTTCTTGAATCTGGATCATTTCTTCTGTCTAGGTCCCTGGCCTTCTTTCCCACCACCTTTGGCCCAACAAGTTTCAATTGTGTGATCTGGCTTCTTGCAGTTTGCGCATATATGTGCCTTCTTTTCTGATGTGCCCACAAATCCTTGTTCCTCTTGGGTAAAAGATAGAGTTTTTCATCTATCATATTGAGATTTGAGGTTTCAAATAATATTATCAGGATCCAAAGGTTTTCCAACCTCCTCAAGGGATGTGATGAGGGCATTCATTACTGCTTCATAGGGAGGTGGCAGTGATGCGAGTAGTATGTCCAGGAACTCTCCTTCAGAGATTTGAGCTCCCATGTCATTGAGTCAAGCATTGAGATCTTGAGATTTATCTAGGTGTTCCCTGAGATCATTATCCTCAGAACATTTCATGTTCCGGAGCTGCCTCTGGATAGTTGTGATGACAATTTTTGGTTTCTTCATCATTTTGGCTACCAAGGCATCCCAGGTTTCCTTAGCTGTCTTCTTTTTCTCTAGCATTAATGCCAGGGATTCTGACACTGAGACCAGAATCTGGGTCTTAGCAAGTCCTTCTCTGCCCAGATATTTCTCCAATCTCTCCTCAGCCTTGTCCACTTTAATCTCCTCATCTTCTGTGAGGCTGTGTCCTTTGGCAAATGTGGGAGGATCTGGTAGTCTATCGACAGTACCTTCAATATGTTTGAGAAGGTTTTTAGACTCAAAGTAGGTACGGAGAGTAGCCCACCACAAGGACTGATTTGATCCATCAGTAGCTAGCTTTCCCATACTTAGGGATAATTTGTCTGCTTGCTCCCCAGGGCCTATAACCTATGTGGGGGTAATGCAACTCTTTTCACAGTAGTTGGCAGAAATTCAGAAGATTACTATAATCTACACTCCTCAGTGGTTGTCAACACTGAGTGTTTATTATTACACTACCTATAATTTACACTGTAAGAAAGAAAATATTGAGAAAATAGATATTATGGTGTTTGTAAGGGCAACCCCCTTAGTTATTCTGGAGGTATCTCATGGAGCTAAGCAGAGGAAATCCTGAGTTCATACAACTACCACCTAGATACAGTGTAACTAGGGTTCTCACCTAAGCAGAGGAAATCATAAGAGGAAAGTCTAAGGATTCTGCCACTAGGGAGTCTCTCTCTATATATACTCTTTATGTAAGTGGTCCATACATTCCTCTGTAAGCACCTATACAGAGTTACACAAGTCTACCTCCTATAGAGTGATGGATATCTCAGAGGTAACAGACATTATGGATCAATTGGAGTTTTAATAGGAGATCCTGGAGTTGAATAGGAGGTCCCAGAGTTGAACAGGAGGTCCCAGAGTTGAACAGGAGGTCCCGGAGTTGAACTGGAGATTGAAAAGGGTCATCCCCTGATATCACCCCCTCTCTATGGCATGGTGCCCTCAATGTGCCAGAAAAAAAAATTGATCCCTTTGCTAAGAACCTGGCCTGAGCCTTGTTATAAAATATCCAGCCCCATACCTTACATACAGCATAGAGAAGAAAAGTAGATAAACAAATAGTTAGAGAGAACACAGACTCCCCCACCATATATATGCACCCAGAATCTGAACAGACACTCATAGCAACCATCCCCCAAAAGAATTAGTTAGATAGCTTCAGTTTTGCTACTTACAGGACATTTTAGATGCTACCTAGATATGACACTTTGGCCCCAGAGATAGCTTCAGTTTTGCTACTTACAGGACATTTTAGATGCTACCTAGATATGACACTTTGGCCCCAGGGCAGGGAAGCACCCAGGTGGCTAAGGGACAGAAAGGATGGAAAGGACTTACAGGGTCAACCCCGAGAGGATCAGACTGTGGTCACAGTGGAAATAAAAGATAGGAGACATGGAAATGACACAGGAAGGGACCGGAGGACTCAGGAGTTGGAACAGGAGTAAAAGGTGCACATACATGCGGCCACAGGTATTGGCAAGTACATTGGAACCAGTGGGAGCATCTGGGAGTCAACAGAACAATCGAGAAGACAAGGATACATACCAAAGAGAAGCCTCAAGCATTTTTAGAAGCTACCAATTGGAAACGGGGAGCAAAATAGGCGATGTAATGATACGTATAGCATGGGGACTCGATGCATCTATCCCAGAGTAGTTTTATCTCTCTTTTTGCTCACAAACCATTAGTATTGCAACTATGTATAAAGACTGGCTTGGTAGATAGCAGATAACCAGTCCCCTTGCCCTCTAAAACAAAAATCACTCCTTGTCCTCACTGGCACTTCGCTTACATCAAAATCATGTTTCCCACCGAAGGCTCATCATTCGAGACCTGAATATATTCAGAGAAGTTATCAGTTACCTTCAGAAGTGTCTCACAAATTCTTGAGCACAGAGAGTCAATAACAAATTAGTTATTGAATTTACGATTCACACAGATACCAGAGCCAACCTCCCAGTACAGGCGCTAAAGGACCGTATAGACCACATAAAATCCCCAGATGGCTACATAGTCACCACACAACATATATCATCATATCAGAATCATATCTGATCCTAAGAACATCATTCCTCATGTAGAAACCATCCCACACTCCAGAACCACTCTTAATTACAAGCCTGAGTCACTGCTGGAAGGCCCAGAGGTCCTTACTAGATGCAGGTTGTCCTCTAAGTTGGGTTGGAGTCCGGGCCTGTAACTAAGTCCCAGTCTGCACCTACATATCACCAAGGGTAGTAACCCCAGGCTTGGTCTTCAGGTTTTTACATCGGTATCTGGTTCACATAGCCTTCCAAGATCTCTAAGCCTTTGGCTAGTGGTGGTTGGTGCAGCTATTGTGATCTTACAGCTGCTCATCTAGCCTTCCAAGGCTTCACAGCTGTATCTGGATCCCTAGGCCTTCACCCCCTCTCTATGATATGGCGCCCTCGACATATCTCCAAAAAAAAAAGGGCTTTGAAGTGTAGCCACCCCCTCTCTAGGCTGCAGCCATTCCAAATGTATGTCCGGTGAGGGGGCTGTACTCACCCCCTCTCTAGGGTGTGGCTGTTCTGATGGATGTCTGACTGTATGATGGATATCTGGTACATGGAGTAATGGAGGTGGAAACATGGAGTGCAGAGACATGGAGGTCAGAGGTATAGAGATTCAGGGTCCAGAGGTATGGAGTCCAGAGATGTGGAGGTGATCACACTGAGGTACAAGAGACTGGAGGTATCCTCCTTTCTAGGGTGCTGCAGTCCCAGTGGATGTCTGACTGTGCAACAGATGTCCGTGTTATAGGGAGCCAGAGTCCAGAGGCATGGAACTGCAGAGGCAAGGTGGGGGACGATCGTGGAGGCACCACTTTGAGGAGATGGTGTGGAGGGAGAGGCGCCGGTCAATAGCGCTGGCTGAGTCCGCCGTACAACCCAGAGTCTTGGAGGTGCCAGATCATGGAGATGATCACAATGGATTTTGATGCATGCTCTGTGGTTGGCAGTGGTGGTGGGCTATGTTGCGGGGTGCACATCATGTGTGCCCAGGGTGGTATGTGGCAGAGGTCTGGGGCACTGCATAGGCATGCGCTGGCCCATCGTGGTGCATGTGTGCGTCACATCACATCATGTCATACATGGTCTGGGTGAGACTGTCGCATCAGCCACACTGTTGATACACTGCGGGGGTTGTATGGGTATACATGTGCAAGCTGTACCAATGGCACATGCAGGCTGCACCAGTGTGCGCTGGCATGAGCTTGCGTGTGCCCCCTTTGGCCTTGTAGTGTATGTGACATGTCATAGGACCATGCATATGCATGCTGGGACACTGCATATGCGACCAGGGTCAGTGGGATGGCGTCCAAGTGTTGGACAGAGCTGCACGTCAGGTGCAACTTACGCCACCTGATGAGGCCTCCAGAGGAGGTTGCACTGGCTGTCACACTGATGGGCCCATGCATGCAAGGTGCAGGGGTGATGACAGTCATGGATGCAGCGGCAAGGGTGGTGGGACAGCATACGAGTGTCGGGCACACGCTGAATGTATATACATTGTGTCGTGTCATATGCGGTTCAAGCAAGACCATGCATGTGGCAGCACCATTGGTGTGTGCTAGTGCAAGCTTGGGCATGCACCCTTTGGCATAGCAGTGCGTGCAACATGTCTGATGTGTCATACGACCATGTATATACGTGTTGGGGGCACCGCATAGGTGTGCATGAGCCTGACAACCTGGGCAGGGGGGGGCTGGGCTGGACCTGTTAGGGGCCTTCCCAGGTGGATACACATCTCCTGAGACATGCAGAATCGGCACCACTTGCCAGGCAGATGCAAGGGTGATGGTGGTGGGCAATGTCAATGGCCAGTACATGATGTGGCATGTCAGTGGTGTTGCCAGTTTGTCCAAAGGGCCTCCTGGGGGTTTGCAGTGCATGACAGGGAGTGGAAGAGCTGGGATACTCACTTGGTTGGGCACCAGTGCATTTACAGTGTTGCCCAGGGCAGTCCACTCTACCATGCTAGACAGTGGTTTATAGTGTCATCTGAAAATGGTCCACTGTTGCTCCATCTACTCTGTCATCCTCATGCTAGTGCCGTCCCCTCTAGTAGGTACAAGTATGCTGTCAGGGACAGGGCAAAGTCATCTGGAGTGTGAGGAAGGAAGTGTGGGCCACCATAATCTCTGCACGAGGAAGTCACTCGCATTTGAAGTGCATGGCCACACCTCGGTCCCCTATTGGGTGAGACTTTCCTAATGTAAGGGCAACTCCCTTAGTTATTCCGGAGGTATCTCATGGAGCTAAGTAGAGGAAATCCTGAGTTCATACAACTACCACCTAGATACAGTGTAACTAGGGTTCTCACCTAAGCAGAGGAAATCCTAAGAGGAAAGTCTAAGGATTCCACCACTAGGGAGTCTCTCTCTATATATACTCATTATATAAGTGGTCCATGCGTTCCTCTGTAAGTGCCTATACAGAGTTACCCAAGTCTACCTCCTATGGAGTGACAAATTGATCGGAGTTTGAATAGGAGATCCCGGAGTTGAATAGGAGGTCTTGGAGTTGAACAGGAGGTCCCGGAGTTGAACAGGAGGTCCTGGAGTTGAACAGGAGGTCCCAGAGTTGAACCGGAGATTGAAAAGGGTCATCCCCTGACAGTGTTATTATATGATGGTTTGCTCACCTCTTCAGTGGTTGTCAACACTGAGGAGAGAGGGCATACGTGAGTGGTGTCTCACCCACATATATGCATAAACTGGCCCTTTAGCACCAGTCAAGTGCCCATATAGTAAGCAAGGGCACCAAGCAACTGCTTGGGTGGTTCCTGCCAAATTGTGGGATCATACCCATAATCTTGAGGCAGAGGCAGAATGGGTGCTGCACCTGGTAGTGTACAGCAAAACAAAGTGAGGACTCATGAACAAGTGAAAGAAAAAATACAAGAAAATTCTCAAAAATATTATGGCATATAATGAACTGTTCTTGGTGGTTTTTGGAATGAAAACATCAGGTATATTAAGTTTGATTCTCTCAGAGGTGGTATAGTGCATAATGCACCCTACAACCTTGCCTGAAGTCACAACCTCATGTGAATTTTACCCAAGAACCTGGCTCAGCCTGTTCTTAACAGTATTTTCTGACTCACACTCCTGATCTCATATCAACATGTCTATCATGACTACCTGTTCCAGTACTCATGCTATTAGGCAAGTTATGGTGCTTTCAACCCTATCCAATCTACAAGCAATATCTGATTTATAACAGCTTTCTGAACAACCTGAGGAAGTTTGCTCCCTCAACACTGTTGATGCCAAAGACCTTGGTCACAGCAGAGACTAAGGGCACAGGACTCCACCACCTGGTGGGCCTCCTGATAATGGCCCTCCTAATGATGACCTGGACAATGATGGTGACAACCCTTTATAAGATGCTCATAGTGTCAATACAAATATTGACTGAGATGAGCCCATCAAAAAGGTTTTCAAACATCTCACCCAACCACCTACTGCAGACTCAGGCTCTTGAGCCAAAATCTGTGAACCTGAGGTTTATGATGGCATGGACCAAGCTAAGTTCCATACATTCTTCCTTCAATGTATGCTGAACTTTCAAGATCACCCATCTGCCTTCAAGACAGGTGCATCAAAGATTCAGTACACCATCTTGTACTTCTCTGGCCCTGCTCTCCAGTATTTTGAACCTGCCATCCTTGGCAAGATCTTTCCTGAGCCTACCTGGCTCTCTAATTGGGAAGAATTTCATGCCAAGCTTGAAATAAATTTTGGGCCCTTCAATAACACTGCACAAGCAGAAAATAGAGCTTGAAAAAATAGTCATGAAGGATCATCATTGAGCTGCTCACTACTTCATCGACTTCACCCAAGCTTCCACTCACACTCAGTGGAACAATGCTGTCCTTGCTCACATGGCTTACAAGGGATTGCCCAAACATATAAATGACAGTCTCCTTAATTTCCCTCACTTCAAGTCCCTCACCAAGCTTTATAACTATGTGTCGGAAATCAACAGTAGATATTGGGAATGCAAGGAGTATAAAAACCTCACAAACCCTGCCCAAGGTTCCAACATGTTGTTAAGTCCAGAGTCAGAGACATCTTGTCCAGGATGTCTGGAGTGGTTGAACTGCTGATTGGAGCCAGGGTATGGAGTTGAGAGGACTTGGCTTCAACTTATGTGTTGCACCCTCTTGCATTGTCTTGTCCTTGATTTTACAGAGTTGTGGAGCAGAGTTGCAGAGTGAGAACGGAGGTAGCAAAGTAAGACCCAATTGATATTTGAACTAGGGAACTAGCTACAAATACATGGAGGTTTAAATACATTCAGAGAATGGAATTAATATGGAGCAGGGTCGTCTGAATGCAGAGGAGTTACTATACTAGGATGCAGCAATGCTAAACAAGAGATGGGGTCATGTGGAACTATAGAACATACTAGAAGATGACATGGAAGGTAATAGAAAGTATGATGTGGAAGTCTATGTATCAGATTGATTATGTGAGGGAAATGACAGAGACAGAGTATGGAGTGTGCAGAGGTCTGTTAGATCTCACCTCGCGAGATCCCCGTCTGCTTAGTCAAACATGATTAAGTGTTCTCTTTCTTATTTCGGAAACCCTACTCAGTCTCTATTGATTTCTCATCCTAGTTCTAGACCTCGCTTCAGTTCATTCGCTTCACAATTCCACTCAT
>QFEC01049589.1:0-11246 GCA_003316585.1 Gomphus bonarii | reverse complement strand
GTGCCATAACTTGTCTAATGGTGCAAGTACTGGATCAGGTGGTCATAATAGACATGTTAATACAAGATCAGGAGTGTGAGTTAGAAAATACTGTTAAGAATGGGTCAAGCTGAGTTCTTGGTTAAAACTCATGTGAGGTTGTGACAATGAGTGAGGTTCAAAATAGGGCTTGGCTTCAGCTTATATGCTGCACCTTCCAGATCTTGTACAATCCCTAATTTCCAAGGGTGAGGTCTGATAGAAGCTTGGGGTAATCTTAGTTGATTTTCTGACTACAGAACTACTAATTTACATACACATTATATACAAGATTAGTATTTCAAATAGTCAGGATGATTTCAAATTAAAAGAACAAAGGGGTTTCCAGAATGGGAATTAAAACAAAGGCGAGGTGAAACATGGATGAGTAAGAATAAGGTTTTGGTGAGGTGTGTTACAAAGATTGTTGCACAAGGCAATGGAAATTACTAGAATAGGAAAATGTAACATGTGTGAGGAGATTAACCAAATAAATGAGAGCAAGGTCTGGACTCTAGGATGAGTAAACAAAGAGACTGAGTGGGGTTACTTGAAAAGGTAAAAAGATTACTTAATCATGATGACTAAGCAAGTGGGGATCTCCCGAGGTGAGATCCTAACATGTAGGGGCTTTAGTTTGATTTCTGACTGAAGTACATACATGAACAGAGATGACTTAAATACTAAACTGGAATGGGGATGAATGACTGGACTAAGGAATGGGTAATAAGGAATGTAACTAATAAGACATGGAGACAGGGGATGTATGACTGCAGAGGAACCAAGGTTACCAAACCAAGGTTTGCATGTATATGAGGGACTTGTGATAATTAGACATACAATGAAGTTCAGTTGGAATGACTGAGTTACTGAGGGTTTGGTTGGATCATACTCTGACAGGCTGAAAATTGTGTTGGAATTTTCTCAGGCAAGATTGATATAAAAGGTGAGTGATATTTTTGACATTCTCATGTCTACTCCACCCATTGCTGGCCCTGTTATAAACAAGACATGGAAAGATATTATTTAGTTAACTAGTTACAGTGTTAAGAATGGGTTGAGCCAAGTTCTTGGGTAAAGCTTGCATGAGATTGTGACGATGAGTGAGGTTTGGAGTAGGGCTTGGCTTCAACTTATGTGCTGTGCTGTCCAGATCCTGTAAGATCTCTAATTTCTGAGGGTGAGGTCTGATGAAAAACTTGGGGTAATCTTAGTCAATTTTCTGACTACAGAACTATTAATTTACATACATATTATATATGAGATTATTATTTCAAATAGTCAGAAGAATTTCAAATCAAAAGAACAAGGGGATTTCCAGAACAGGAATTAAAACAAAGGTGAGGTGAAACATGAATGACTAAGGATAATGTTTGGGTGAGGTGTGTTACAAAGATTGTTGTGCAAGGCAATGGAAATTACTTGAATAGGAAAGTATATCATGAGCAGAGAATGCAAGTGAATAAATGGAGCCAGGTCTAGACTCTAGGGTGAGTAAACAAAGGGGCTGAGCAGGGTTACTCAAATATGTAGGTGAAAGGATTACTCAATCATGTGGACTAAGTAAGCAGGGATCTCATGAGATGAGATCCTAACAGTATCCCCCCCTTATGGCTGAGCCCATGAAGCTGTGGTAGTTAACCTTGGGCTGAAAATTGAGTCTGAATTTCCTTGGGCAAGAAATTATAAAGGTGAAGTGTGAACAATGACATTCTTATGTCTACTTCACCTGTTGCTGGCCCTAGTAATCTGCCCTCCATGTTTGACACTAATGAGTTCATCTGGAACACCATCTATGAAAAATTAATTGATATGTGTGAGCCATGGGTCAAAGGGTCCAAGTATCAGAGTGATAAGGTCACTGAGCAAGGTTCTTGAAACCTCTGGATTCTGCTAACATAATTTTTTTGCTTTTTTCAGTATACTTGCCTTCAAATGATGTATAACATCAGTCCTGAAGGCAACATGTTTATTGTCTACCATGATGTGAAGCATCCTGACAGTACAGATGATTCAACATGGTGAAACATGAGGTGTGCTGAACAACCTTGTAGCAACTGCATCAAGCGAGGCAATATGTGCCGTTATCAGGTCATTGACCTGTATAGAGACATAGACCTTGGAGCTTGTGTGTGGTACTTGCTGCAAGTTGTTGGATGCTCAATCAAGCAGCGGGTGAGGGGACTGAGGGGGCTGAGGAGCCCAAATAAATGTTTGGGTAAGGGAAAGCAGAAGGCAAGTGAGGTTAGGGGGGATGATGAGGATGAGGATGGGATGGAAATTGAGGCCGAGCTTGTGGGTGGTTCACCAGAGGCAGGATTGGGTGGGGGTTGAAGAATGACATGAGGTCTGGGTGGCAAGGTCACCTCTGGTCATCTTTGTGGACACCTCTCCTCCATCTCCTTTATCTTGAAAATCACCCATATTCACTCCCACAGCCTCACCTTTTCCACTACCACCTCACATTGACATTCCACCAGCAGTGGCCCCTAACACCTCACCAGTCTTCATGTTGATGGATGTGATTCAAGAACTGAGCAAGGTTGTGAAGAAGCTTCAGGAAGAGTATGCTGAGGTTAGGAAAGGAATGGACAAGTTGAAGGGTGAGTTGGCTAAGGTCAGGGAAGGGCTGGAGGAGCTGAGGCAAAACAGCTGGTATCATAGGAGGTGGGTGAGGATTCAGTTAGAGAGGGAGAAGAGGAAGAATTTGGAGAAGTTGATGAGGACCACCAGGGGTGATAATAAAAGTAGGGTGTTGAGGTAGAGAGTGAGTACATAGTATGGGGAAGGGTCCTAAAAAATTTCTGAGGTGGAAGTCCTAAATAAACTTTTTTTTGTCTTGTTTAAGCAAATAAGAGTTCTAAGACAAGGTGATAAGGGACTTAAAGAGTGGATAGTGGTCTGGGCTTGGTTGGATAGGACTTGTGAAAGTCTTGAATGAGCTTGGATGCATTGTCAACCTTGGTTGCAAGGATCCATAAGATTTCTTCAACTGTGCCTTAAGCTACAGGGTCTTTGTCTTCTGTTGATCTTTGAGTTCAGAACCTCAGTGACTTCAAATTCTGGTTCACCATTGATGATGACTGGAGGTAGAGGTTGCTGAGTACAGTTTGGAATAGTGTTGGGCAAGGTTAGTTCCAGCATCAAATGTGAAATATGGGATGTACTGCTTTCATATAATCTGGGAGTTTCAGAGTGACTGAGTGAGTACCAGGATGCACAATGATTTCAAAAAGGACCCAAAAACTTCTCCACAAGCTTCTTGGTAGGTCATGTTGTTCTAAAGAATTGTGCTTTGACAAACATGAGGTTTGTGACCTTGAATTCTGGTGCTGGAAGTCATTTAGTGTTGGCTGAGGTTTGGTTTGCCTGTTGAGTGGTGAAGATAGCTCAGCAAAGTTCTTGATGAAGCTCATCCAGGTCCACAACAAAGTCTTGAGCTCTTGAAGAAGTGAGGTCACATTCAGGGTTGATGCGAGGTTCAGGTGGTAGCCCTTGTTGGCAAAGAAGGGCAAGATTCCAGTCATAGCACTGGGAGCATTGTTGTAGGCAAACTCAGCAAGGGGAAGGAGCAAGGCCCAATTGTCCTGCTGATAGTTGCAGTAGACATGTAGGTACTGTTCTAATGTTTAATTAGTATGTTTGGTCTGACCATCACCTTCAGGGTGATAACCCTAGGTGTAGTGCAACTTCATGTCCAGGGCTTTCCCTAGAGAACACCAGAAGTGTGACACAAATTCTGAACCTCAGTCAGAGGTTATATGAGATGGAATGCCATACTTTGAGAATACGTGAATGTTAGGATCTCACCTTGCAAGATCCCCATCTGCTTAGTCATCACAATTAAGTAATAACTTCACCTATCTGAGTAATCCTGCTCAGCCCTTTGTTTATTCAGCTCAGAGTCTATGTAAGGGTAACTCCCTTAGTTATTCCGGAGGTATCTCACAGAGCTAAGCAGAAGAAATCCTAAGAGAGTTGCCCTTACATTAGGAAAGTCTCTCCTAATAGGACTGGGAGCCACGTCACAGTACTGTCATAGGCAACCTCTGGACTTGATGAGAATAACTCAGAGAGTACCACCTCCCAGACATACCTAACACCGGACTCCCCCTCCTTAGAAAGAGCAACGGATCCTGCTACAAGTCTCAGCCCGGACATGGATGCAGATGAGCGATTCCGGAGGCTAGAGCAAGAACTGGCAGAAAACCAAGCAGAAAATGTCGTGATTGGTGAAGCCCTAAGGGCAATCATGTCCAAACTAAACAATAACCCCACACACCAGGGCCCGGAGTTCATAGACCCAGAAAATGACCCAACACCAAATGTGCAAACTCTGGACCTCCGGAACACTACTCCATCGGGGAACTCTCAGATCAGGCCAGCACCTCCATTGGACTTCAATGGAGATAGAGAGAGAGGCAGGGCATTCCTCAACTCCTGCAACATTTACCTGGTAATCTGCAGCAACCAATACCCAAACGACCAGGCTCAGATACACTGGGCCCTCTCCTACTTCACATCCAAGCAAGTAGCTCGATTCACAAACAAGGTCCTCTGGAACAAGAGAAACAGACAACCTCATTACCTGGACTGGAGAACCTTTGAGTCAGACTTCATAGCAGAATTCTGTCCCAAAAATGAACAACTGACAGCCCTCACACGACTGGAAGGTGCTAGCTGGTACCAAGGCAAGGACTCCATGGAGGAATATATTGACTTATTTGAGGAGCTGGTGGACCTTGTGAAATATCATGACAACAAGATGGTTGTGGTCAAGTTCCACAGAGGCCTTAAGCCAGGGATCCAAACCAAAGTGGCCCTTCTTGGAGACAGAACACCAGAGTTTGACGACCCTAGGGGATGGTATGAAGCAGCTCGAAGGGTCGCCTGGAACAGAGAGGCAAATGAGGCATTTACGCAGGCCCACTGCACTCAACTCCGGACATCATCTCATCCGCTGAGAACATCCTCAAAAATGGTCCCAAATGCTCCAAGGATTCTGAGCTCACTACCCCGGTTCTTGAATTTTCCTCGACAGGCCCCCATGTCTCTGCCCACAACATCAAAAGAGGATCCAGTGCCAATGGAGGTAGACCAAACGCGAGTGAAGACTGCAACTCCTGGACTATGCCTCCGCTGTCAGAAGCCCAGACATTATGTCTGAGACTGTCCCTTGTCCTTCGATATCCAGACTATGAGTGCAGAAGAGAAGCTGGGGCTACTACCAGAGCTCCTGGCCCTTGTGAACATGGCAGGAACTCCACCCATGGAGTCTACAGGCAACGCTGTGGATGAGGGAGTGGAAGAAGAGGATGAGGAGGATTTTGGAGCCAGAAGTGGGTGAGTAGTGTGCCCCACTGCCTGTACATAACTGGTTCTCTTGACTAGAAACAGAGTGTGACATGACCCCCACACAATGTCTCCAGGATGAGAAACCGGACATAGTCACACAAAAGGTTGAAGCTCCCCCAAAGCAATGTCAGATGTGGCTCCAGAAATGGGAAAGACAACTCCCAAAAAGGTATATAATGGCAGCCACTCCAGGTCCAAAGTCCCTTGTCATTAAAGTGGAACTTCAGATGACTGACACTGCAGAAGTTAAGTCCGGACCCACCCTTGTGGACTGTGGAGCCACTGGGCAGTTCATGGACCAAGGATATGTAGAGTGGCACCACCTTACCACTCAGAAACTCCAGAGGCCCATTCCAGTCTACAACGTAGATGGATCCCTGAATGAAGCAGGAGCCATCAAAGAGATTTTAGATGTCATTCTCCAAGTGTATGGGCACACTGAGCACACCACATTTGCAGTCACCAGCCTAGGGAAGCAAGACCTTATCCTGGGGTTCACCTGGCTGGAAGAACACAACCTGGAGATTGACTGGCGAATGCGAAAGGTCAGCATGAGCCGATGCCCAGCCAAGTGTCATACCTGCCAGATAGAGATCCAAGACAAATGCAAAAGGGGCCGAGAATTTGAACATCACACCCAATAATGCCAAGCAGGCCCATTCCCCAACCTTCTAGAAGAGGAGGATGTGGAAGGAGAGGAGGGTGGCAAGGAGTTGAGAGATCCACTGGATGACCTGGAAGAAGGAGACTGATTGATGTGCATAATGCTGCCACAAGATGCTGAGCGAATCCAAGCAACACAAACCACCTCACAAATGTTGGCTGAAGCTCACTACAAAAATTCCCAGGCCAAAACGGAAGTCCTGGAGTACCTCTGAGACTTCAAAGATGTCTTTGCAAAGGAGTCATTTGACAAACTCCTGGACAGACTGAGATGAGAAGGTTGTAAAGGCTCTCAAAGAACTTGGGTCCTCTGGAAACCTCTGAGAAGAATAGGCAGAAGAGAATGGTTTTATTCTTTACCATGGCAAGGTGTATGTCCCTCTTGACTCCAAATTATGGTATGACATTCATCAAGGCACACCATGAGGCAAGCACCACTGGACATCCTGGTTGCTGGAAGACAACTGGACTTGTGTCTCAGAGCTATTGGTGGCCTGGCATGGGACAGTACATTGCCAAATACATAAAGGCCTGTGACCCCTGCAATAGAACTGTTAAGTGCATGGACACATGCCCTTGGTTCAGGTAGTTTGGCTCAGTCCAATGAGCCAAGGTGGACATGGCTTTGGCTTCAGTGTACTTGCATTGTGCCTATCTACCTGCCCATGCCACTGGATTTCAGACTGATGCTCAGTAGGCTTCCAAGATGCTCAGTATCAAACAACTGGACTACTGACTTAGGGGCTGATAGCATATGTCTAACTTAGTTGATACTCTGAATGGAGAATACATACATGAGGCTGATTACTTATATAAAAAATGAGTTGCCATAAGATATGCAACAACATTGCATAAGGCATGGAAATGAGAATGTAAGATATGGGTGTAAGAATAGGTAAAACATGAAGAGCAGGCATACATGCCCATACATGTACCAAACAAAGGTAACTAAAGTGAAGTGAATGAGTGAAGGAGAATAGAATGAAGTGGAATGTACCAAACTGAACCAAATGTACTTATAAGACTTGTAAGTCAGTAACTTGTAATATGGTATGTGGGGGCTTCAGTCGATAAGACCAAGTGAACCGAGGCTTGGTAAATCATACTTTGACAAGAAACAAAACCTTTCCTGCCTCCCCCATTGGCAAACCTCTCCCCAATTGTGTTCCAGGTCACAAATGGCAGGTTATCACTGTTGATCTAATCACAGAACTACCTACCAATCATAGTTACAATGCTCTCCTCATTACTGTAGATAACCTCTCAAAGCATGCACACATCATCCCCACTACATCTGATGTAAACTCAGTAGGAATTGCCTGAATCTTCCATGACCATATTTGGAAGCTCCATAGACTACCTGAGGAAGTTATCAGTGATTGTTGTTGTAAATAAGAGAATAACATTTCCCTAAGTACAGAATAGAAAAAAAAACACAGAAAAGTAGATAACTAGAGAATACTGACTCCCACACCCAGTATATACATGCAAAACAAAACTGGATAGTAATCCAAAGAATCCACAAAAGAAAGCTAACCATTACATACATTCCTCCTAGCTACAGAGCATTTTAGATAGCATGCAGCTATGGTGTTTTGCCTCTGGGGCAGTGAAGCACCTGGGCGACTAGGAGAGACAGAAAGAATGGAAATGGCATACAGGACCAACCTCAAGACATAGAGATAGTAGAGACAATGGAAATGAGAGGGAAGAAGGATAGTAACAATATGAAGAAGGTCTGGAGGACTTAGGAGCTGAGAGAGGAGAAAAAGGGGCACATACATATAGTAATGAACACCAGCTACCTCATAGAGACTGATGGATAGAACACAGACTCAAGAGGATTAAAAGAAAAACAAGAACATACAACAAACAGAAGCACATAGCTTTTTCAAAGGATACCAATCGGTAATGAGACAAAAATATGCAACACAGTGATATGTATAGCATGGAACATTGATGTGTCTATCCCAAAGCAGCTTATTTCCTTTTCTCACTCACAACATGTTGAAACTGCAGTATTGTATAAATAGTACTATAGGAAACCAGTACAGAACCAGTTCTTCTTGCCAAAAAGCCTGAATTGCTCCTTGTCTTCACTGACACTTTGCTTACATCAAAATCACAGTTCTCACCAAAGGCTCATCATTCAAGACCTGAATAAAATTCAGAGAAGCTACTAGTTACCATTAGAAGTGTCTCACAACATCTTGAACACACAGGTTTTATATTTGATTTATTATTGAATTTACATTTTTCACAGAACTCAGAGCTAACCCCCCCGATACAGGTGCTAAAGGGCTGTATTCACCAGTTCAAATTATCAGACATGCACAGGCAAATAACATAGCATATATCCCAGAACAAATATCCCATCCAACTCTCAGATTATCATCCTTAGCTAGGAAATCATTCCCCACTCCCGAATCACTCTTAATTACAATTGTGGCACCCAATTTTTCTCCCAATTCATGTGAGAGATAAATAAGCTCTTAAGTATCAAGGTTGCTACCTCCTCAGTCTATCACCCACAGTCTGATGGTCAAACAGAACCAATACCTCTGACTCTTTGTCAATCAACATCAAGATGACTGGTTAGAATGGATCTCTCTTGCTGAGTTTGCATACAACAATCAAATCCACTCTGTAACACAGACCACCTCCTTCATGCTTGACAGTGATCAGCATCCAAGACTTGGACTAGAATCAACTTGAGAAACCCAATTAGAAGCATTAGATGAATTCACCACTTGTATGGAGATGGCTACTAATGAAGCATGCTCTGCCCTGTCAATGCTGCAGATAATATGGCATATATTAAGTGTGTATGCAGATGCCCTTGGTTCAGAGGTTTGGCTTGGTCCAATGAGCTGAGACAGATGTGGCATTGGCTTCAATGTGCTTGTGATATGCCTATCTACCTGTATTGCCACTATATTTCAGAAGGGTGTTTGGTAAGGGCCTGAGAGTGTCAGTACCAAACATGGACAAAGGACTTAGGGGGCTGAAGGCATATGCCTAACTTAGTCAATAATCTGAACAGAGAATGTGTACATGAAACTAGCTACTTATATAGGAAACAGAGATACCATAAGGTATGCAACTTTGTTGCATAAGGCATGGAAACTAAACTGTAAGAAATGTAACAATAAATGAGTAAAGTATAGGGGGTGGGCATACATGCCCATATATGTACTGAGGAATACTGAAGCAAAGAAAATGGATAGTAAAAGGAATATAATGAAGTGAAAGGTACTGAGCCAAACTAAATGTATATGTATGGCTAGTAAGTCTGTGACTTGTGTATGATACATGGGGACTTCAGTTGGTATGACTGAGTGAACTGAGCTGAGTGAATTGTACTTTGACAGTACCTCCCTTGCAATAGCTGAACCCATGAAGCCAGTAAGCAGAGCTTGAAACTTTTAAGGTTTTTGATGCCTATCTGAGGTAAGCAAATTGTTTGGGGACTTAATTTCCCATCTCTCTTCTGTCATCACCACCACCATCATCCCATGCCACCATAGATTATAAAACTGATGAAGAAGAACACATCCTCAAGGCATGCAAAAAAGAATGCAAACACATTCACAAAGAGAAAGAACATCAAGAGCACAAAGAATGCAAGGAGCACAAATATCATGAATGCACAGAATGTGAAGAGAAGGAAAGGTTGGAGTGGGGGGAACACAAAAGGAAGGAGCAGCAGAAGCATGAGGAGAGGGAGTGTTGGAAGGTGGCCAAGAAGGAGGGTGAGGAAGTGAAGCAGAGGGCCAAGGAGGACACTGCTCAGAAGGCAGCTGATGCAAAAGTAGCAGAAGCTGCTTAAAAAATGCAACCAGCCAAGCTGTTTTGGAACCTGTCAAGACTGTGGTGTTAAGTAAATAACACTTCAATCTCTATGACTGTGGAAATAACAAGTCTAAGAGAATACTAAACTTTGCTGCAGCACAACTCTGGAATTATTTAATGCTTGTACCTTGGTTACAACCCTCTGTAATAACTTGACAAAGTTAAGACAACTGGATTGTAATGCATTTCTTAGCAGCAAAGACTAATAGTCTGCAAAGTCTGTATTAGGCTCATGGGCACTATCAGGGTCCAAGTATTCCTAAAGAAGGGAATACAGTCAGAGGCTAGAGGAAATAAGTGGATTGACTTGATATTCAAGTTAATTCACTCTGAGGAAAGAAAGGATAAAGTGAAGTGCTTGTGAGGCAACAACACTTAACTGGAGAGAATCTCTGAACAGGAAAATCAACTGAACAGATCAACCCTAAAGCAGAATATAATTGACTAGAAAATCAATAGCCAATCTCACCCTGTAGAATCACAAGGATGTCATCCACCCTTGGTGTTAAGCAGGAAAATCAACTACTTAACTAAGACTAATACAGGAAAATCAACTGTACTAATCCCTGTCACTGGAAAATCAACAGATGACTAAGAGAACTGTCACATGAATCACATGGATTGATAGGATAGAAGCAGATGTATCTATTGTCCATTTAGAAGGCAGTATGTCCTCCTTTTATACCTTATTTACACTAGGGTGAGATTATCTATTAATGGTCATGGAAGATGGTAGAATATGGTAGAAGATTATAGAAGGTTCTTAGCCAATCAACTTTCAGTTCCTAACTACCCAGCACAGCCTTGATCATGCACAGACCATGTATACCGCCCCTATGCCTCATATATACATTATTGTGATCTATTTACTCTGCCCATGTCAGGCCTTGCATAGCCCCATACCTGTGTTGTAGTAGCTAGCATAGCCCTGAGGCTGTGCTATTGTAATTGGCACAGCATTGGGCTATGGACTTGGATACCGCTTGCTGAGATTGAATTCAAGCACCCATGGTACCCGGTTTGGGAGTATTAGCAAACTCAGCTGAGTTTGTGGGCATTTGTGGACACTTCAGTTGGGCTTCAACAAAATAAAGTAGATTTAGCCTCTATAAAATCAGTAAAAATAAGAGAAAGATATCATAAATTTGAGGCTATTGAATACTACATCTACATACCAACAGGATAATATTTATATCACAATTTAGTGACAAAAGTCAAAAATAAGTGAATATTGCAAAAGAAATTCAAGGAAAAGAACTGGCACCATTGGGTGCTATTTAGACTAGGCTGTGAGGGTGATGCTATTGACAAGGTCACAACAACAAGATACTCCAATGTTTAGTGAGCTGATAAAGGTA
>QFEC01048076.1:0-10624 GCA_003316585.1 Gomphus bonarii | reverse complement strand
GCGTCCTTGGTCTCTGCCTTGACCAAAGTTTTCGGCATCAACCATATTGGGGGAGCATATCTCCTCAGGTTGTTCAGAGATTCGTCGTAATTCTGATATTACTTGCAGATTAGACGGGGTTGAGGGTGCCGTAGGTTGTCTAACGGCGTGAATACTGGAACGAGTGGTCATAGTGGTCATTAATACGAGATCAGGAGTGAGTCAGAAAATACTTTTAAGAACGGGCCGAGCCGAGGTTCTTGCTTATTACTCGAGCGAGGTTGTAACTTCGAGTGAGGTTCGGAGTAGGGCTTGGCTTCAGCTTATGTGCTGCGCCATCCAGATCTCGTAGATTCCCTAATTTCTGAGGACGAGGTCTAACTTGAGAAAACTCGGGGTAATCTTAGTCGATTTTCTGACTACTGAACTACTAATTTACATATGCATTATACATGAGACTAGTATTCCAGATTAGTCAGAAGATTTCTAATCTAAAGAACAAGGGGGTTTCCAGAACGGGAATTAAAACAAAGGCGAGGTGAAACACTGATGAGTAAGAATAAGGTTTGGGCAAAGTTGTTACAAAGATTGTTGCACGAGGCAAAGGAAATTACTTGAATAGGAAAATGTATCATGAGCAGAATTGTGAAGCGAATGCACTGGAGCGAGGTCTAGAACTAGGATGAGAAATCAATAGAGACTGAGCGGGGTTTCCCAAATGAGAAAGAGAACACTTAATCATGGTTGACTAAGCAACAGGGATCTCGCCTCACAAGATCCTAACATTTCCACAAGTGTAACAGGGGTTGCCCTTACACCACCTCCAATTCATACCTGAAGCATACTGAAACTACTCCTGGATACAACCCTCTGACCTTAGACTTGACATAGTGGGATAAATTGTGATAATTAAGAAAGCTTCTGTCATGTGAGAAATTATCCCTTAGTGTTAAAGCCATGAGTTGGCTTAACCTGAAAAAAAATATTACTGAGGTTTGGCTTGGGCCAATGAACTGAGAATCAGACATGACTTGGCTTCAACCTATTGGGTTTCACCCACTCAGGTACATTCTGGGTATGTCACTGTATTTTGGGAGGGTTTCAGTAGGTTAACCAAATTGTTTGGGACCAAGCTAATGGCTGTATGTAGAAGGGAACATGGGAGCTTGAGTTCATTTCTGACTGAAGTATGTATATGAACAGAATCACATTGAAATACTAAATGAAAACAGGGATAATAGACTGAGATAAGGAATGAAGAATAAGGGATGTAACTTATAAGACATGGAAACAGGGGATACATGAACTGAAGCAACTGAAGCAAGGACTAAATGTATGTGAGAGACTTGTGATAATTCAACATTCATGAACTTTGGTCAAACCAACCAAGTCAAGTAAAGCTTGATCAAATTGTACTTTGACACTTAGTTATTCCCCAATAACCAGAAAAACTAGCTTAAGACCTGTGATAGCATGGCTAAATAGCATTGTATTATTGCACTTCTCAATATTAGTCCTATCTTGTAGCTCTCAACCTTTCTTCTGAAGAAGTTGGCATTTTAAGCCATTTTCTATCATACATGAAAACCTACTGAACCTCAGGAGAACAAAATTTATTAAACTATATTCCTCCCCAAGTTCTTTCTGAGGAGTATTCTTTGCCTCTGGTATCTCCCTCCCCTCAACCTTCTACATCTACTAACAAGCATTTACTCCCACCAGCAGAAACTACTTGTAATATATGCAGAAAGACAGAGAAGGCCCAGTCTGCTTCTGAGGAAGCACCCTCTAGATCTCTGAGGGTGAAAGCTTCTGGGGAAGAACTTCTGTTTTTGAATACATATGCTAGGAGTTCTAAAGGCAGGGTTGGACAAAAAAAGGCTCGAGGTGCCCAAAACAAATGAGTACCACCTCTATATTCAGATGCCCATCTCAGTGCTGGTCAAGTGGCTCCCAATTGGGTTAAGAAACTGCCATAAATCAAACAGAATCTTCAACTCTTACTTGAAAAGTTATTTCTTCTCAACTTTCTTGTCTTGATTCAAGCAGCAAAAAATATAATGGCAAGCAATGGGCAAAGTGTACGGCTGAACAGCATGTCAGAGTCCAAGAATCTACAACAGTACATTCTTGGGTGAAATCAAAACTGCAGTGAGTATGTTATTTAAATTCAAATGCCAATAATAGTATACCTTCTCACTGCCTCAGCTTGAATCCAGCCCACTAGATATACAGGCTGATAAGCATTATATAAGAGTTCCTTCTGAACTTGGAGCAACATGTCTTTTTGAGTTGGTTACTATCTTAGCTTTTCTGAAAATAAGCTTCCAGTGAACAGCTTCATATCAAGGGCAAGAGTGGAGACACTTTTGCTTTTGTATTTGCTGGAAATATAGTCCCAGATGATGCTAAATGTCTTTTTGAAGGGTTAGCTGATATTACAGGACTAGATGTTTCCCGGTTTGCAGTTGACTACATTCATGTTGATAAGGGTCACATGCAGATCGAAGAATGTATCGCAATCGAGAGATGATAGTGGTGCCGACGAAGAAAAGGAAAGGGTCAATGACGGACAAGTTTAGGCGAGCTACAGAAATGCTTTGAACTCCCGTTGTTCCTCAGAGATGACTGAAAGCCCTCCAATGCAGCTCTTTCTGTTTTAACCTTTCTATTTCCAACATTATCCCAGGTGAAGCTTAATGATAGATTAAGCTTCGCATCATGTCTACCATTCCAATATATATTGGATGAGTGATTGGTAAATCTAGAAAATATTTGACCGCTCAAATTGGAGTAATGAGGGAAGTTGAGAGGAGATGCAATATGAATCGCTAAACTTTAATTTGAACAGTTGAACAGAAGCATGGGATCACCGGTCCTAGCCGCACTCCCCTCCTTCCCTTATAAACGTACAGATTTCTACCTTTGCCTGTTATTCCGCGTGTCTCTTTCCGTACCAGTTTCTCTCAATGTACGAGACATGTACTGTGGCTACCCCCCTTTCGGATAAGTGATGTCTGGTTCGACTGGCATTCAATCCTACTGCGATAGCTATAAGGGCTGCCATGTTAGGTGCCCCGTTCTTTTTCACATAGACAGGTATTGTAACGAGCCGGCCAGCATAAACATTCTTATATACCCGTCTCTGGAATAAAAACATCAAGTGAGTTGCCCCGGAATCAAAGGGAGTAGCGATGCCAACAAGGTTTTGGCGCTGGCATTACTTTCCCACGTGGTCGTTGCCAAGCCCATATACCTATCCTTCCACCACCATTGTCATTAGTCCCAAATCGAAATTCATCGAGTCTTGCACCCGAATCCACAAAGTATGTCGTCAGAGGGTATAAACCTTGACTGGAATCACGTCAATATCAGTGAGTTTGCTTGTTGAACTAAACCATTCAGACTTCGAGTGCTCAGCGATAACGCGCTTTCCAGGTGCAAACGGTCCTGTAAATATGCTAATGACCGTCCGTATGTGTGGTGACTGCTTATTGCCATCATCTCCATTCTGATAAGGTTTTAGACTCTCCTCCCGATCTCTTAGGACTGCTCAAACCCGTGGATCACGCATCTTACGACACACGCTATGGCGCCGAAGGTGACCAACCCTACGGGTGCATGGAACACACTCGTGTTCAAATATTGGCCGATCTAGAAGCATGGGCACATGATCCTTCGACTCCACACATCTATTGGCTCAACGGCCAGGTCGGTACAGGGAAAACAACCATCGCCCACACACTTTGCGAACGTTTAGATGCGCAAAACAAACTTGGGGGAAGCTTCTTCTGCTCTCGCTCAGGATTGGCGGATGCACGCCGGATCATACCAACGATTGCTAGCATGCTTGCTCAATCCAACGCAAATATCCAATCAGCCGTACTCGAAGTTCTCAAGAAGAAGCGTAACGTGGCTGATATTAATGATCTATCTCAGCAGTTCCGCTCCCTGGTTGTTAATCCTGTTAAGATCGCCACTGAAAGTCAACCCGAGATATATTATATTCTCGTCATAGACGCCATGGACGAATGTTCAACATTAGGGATAGTAGAAATATTCATTAAGACTATCCTTGATAGCGTGACCACTATTCCCCTCAAAGTCTTCATTACGAGCCGACCCGAGAACCAGATTAAACGCGTTTTTCGCACCCATCCTTCTCATTCGTCCGGTACGGCGGTCTTCATTGAGACATCTCTTCAGGAAGTTACACAGAATGTCGTACGAAATGATATTCGTACATATCTCAAAAACTCGTTGTCTGAAATTGCGTCGAAGGATCTATTCTCACTAGGCTTGCCTGAGTGGCCTCCCTCACATGAATTCACAATTCTTCTCAATCTGTCGGCAGATCTATTCATCTATGCTGCGACTGCCGTTCGTTATATCGGTGAGATGAACGAAGATAATAGGGCTCGGTTGACGGAGATCACCCAACTTGGCTCTACTCTTATATCGCCGTCCCATACTGCACCAATTGACACACTCTATCAGCACATCATGGACATGGCCTTTAATCAGCCAGCCGGTGGCGGAAGCTCACACAGAGTTGATATACTAGCCACTGTGGTCTGTGTTCAAACACCACTGTCCCCAGAGCACATCGCGTCGTTACTGGATCTGGAAAAGCGTGATATTCAATTTGCTTTGTTGCGATTACAATCGGTGATTCATGTTACCGAGAGTGGTCTCGTCACGATCTTTCACACTTCATTCCGTGATTTCATTGTGAATTCGGAACGTTGCCGTAGGCACAGCATTAATACTTCCAACACCCACCACAAACTCGTTATCAAGTGTCTGCAGAGGTTGAATAATTCTCTTCGGCGTAATATCTGCAATTTGCCTGACGGCGACATTGGCGCACGGGTTCATGAAATCCCGAATCCTAGCATTATTTCCGGGACTCTCCGATACTGTTGCTTGTACTGGGCCACTCATCTTGCAGAAGCTCTGACATTCCCACCCGCAACCGCACCCATTCCCGGTCAACTTGTTACGTTCGCCGATACACATTTATTGCACTGGTTTGAGTGCCTCAGTGCTTTTGGAGAGCTTTCATCTGGCTTTCGGTCTCTTAGCATGGCGAAAAAAGCCATCTCAGTGAGTAGCTGATATGGTGGAAGAATTTAGCTCACCATTTCCCTAGGGATCCTCCAAGATTGATGCGCACTCTGCGTTGTTACTCGAAGATGCTCGCCGCTACTTACAGATGGGATTTGAGCCGATGAAACACCACTGCCTCAACACGTATGGCTCACCTCTCGCTTGGATCCCCAAACAAGCATCGATAAGGCACAACTCTTCGAAATTGTTTGATAACATACCTAGAGTAGTTGTGGGTATCGTGGAGTCATGGGGATCAGCGGAGCATGTCATGGCACACCCTATAGCTGTGGAAGCCGTTGCGTTTTCGCCTGACGGTACACGGGTTGTGTCTGGGTGTGAGGACTCTTTAGTTCGGCTTTGGAATTGCACTACGGGGGAGATCGAACGCATACTTGCAGGGCATCCATATCCAGTGTGGTTCGTAGCCTTCTCACCTGATGGGACACGCATCATGTCTGGCTCGTACGACGACTCAATCCGAATTTGGAACGCGAGCACGGGGAAGGCTGAGCATACCATCCAAGGACATTCAAAACCATTCAATAGGGTTGCACTCTCGCCTGATGGAACAAGTGTTATTTCTGGGTCTGGTGACGGCACTGCTCGCGTATGGGATGCCGCCACAGGGGAAACAAAGTGGATACAGGAAATTGATTCGCCGATGAGCTCCGTTGCGTTCTCGCCTGACGGGAAACGTGTGGCTTCTGGCATGGGCAACAACACTGTTCGTATTTGGGATCCCCCTACGGGGACAGTGGAGCATATACTCGTGGGACATACACAGAGGGTGAACTCGGTTGCCTTCTCACGTGACGGGACACGTGTGGTCTCTGGTTCTGATGACAAGTCAGTCCGTATTTGGAATACGGATAGCTGGAAGTCAGAGCGCATACTAGAGGGACATACAAGTTATGTGATATCTGTTGCGTTCTCTCCCGATGGCACACGCGTCGTTTCTGGGTCGTTTGATGATTCAGTCCGTATCTGGCATGTAGCTTCTGGAGATACAGAGCGTGTGCTCAAGGGACATGAGCAGTTTGTGCGCTGTGTCGCATTCTCGCCTGACGGGATCCACGTCGCAGTTTCGTCGGACTCTTCAGTCCAGATTTGGGACGTGACGAGCGACTCGGGGGTGGAACGCAGTGCGGGTACACATCGGCGGTCGTTTTCAGGTGACAGCACGCGTGTGGTTTCTGACTCGCACGCGACGGTAGCTGGTCTTCAGAAGGTAGAAAGAAACCAGGCACTCGAGGGACATTTACATTGGGTGAATTCAGTTGCATTCTCGCTTGATGGGACACAAATCGTGTCTGGGTCGCAAGATAAGATCATTCGGGTGTGGAATGCTACCACTGGGGAGATTGAGCACGTGCTCGAGGGCCATTCAGGGGCAGTGGAGTCCGTTGCTTTCTCTCCTGATGGGGAATACATCGTCTCTGGATCGTCCGACAACACGGTCATTCTCTGGAAGACAGCTACCGGACAGATAATGCATCAACTGAAGGGACACACACGTTCAGTGCTGTCGGTTGCATTCTCGTCGCCAGATGGGAGACGTGTAGCGTCGGGCTGTTACGACGGCTCTGTCCGGATATGGGATGCAACTACCGGGAATGTAGAGCATATACTCACGGGCCATTCGGAATGGGTATACTCTGTTGCCTTCTCTCACGATGGATCACTTCTTGTATCTTGCTCGGGCGACCGGTCTATCCGGATATGGAATACGACTTCCAGCATGATAGAGCGTACATTGGAAGGTCATTCAGACGCGTTGAGGTTCGTTGCGTTCTCACCTGTTGGCGTACACGTTGTGTCTGGTTCGTTCGATCGCTCAGTCCGTATATGGGACACTACTACTGGTGATTCAACACTGCTACCGGAATATGAATCTTTCCAATTCCCAGATGGAAGCAATGTCAAACATGTCCGCCCTGGCCACTTTCGTCTCTTCGCCCCCGGGGAGCCCCACATATCCATCTCACCAAACAACGACTGGATTCTCACTGACCCGCCACTGCAATCTTGCTGGATTCCCCCTGAATTCCGCAATTTCAAGATACATGCCTTCTCTACCTCCAAAGTGTTTTTTGGCTATCTTTCAGGTCGCGTTGTCATAGTTGACCTCCAGCCTGTGTATCAGTAGCATAGATTCGTACAACTAAGGATCGGATTATGGAGGTTTATTAAAAATTTACATACATTACAGTGTTACCCTTGTTGATTGCATTTGCATAGTCTTGCAACACCCAGCAAGATACAAAGCAGTGGTTATTAGACCCAATGGGCTTTCTTTCATATGATGGTTGATGCTTCTTAGCACTTTGGAAGTCTTGGTAAATTATATTGGTATATCTTTACTTAACTAAAGGCTGCAGTTAAAACAACTTACATGACACATCTTATCATTACTCCTCATCTCTTATTGGTTGCAACAATATTTTTTCTAAAGTTGCTGGCTCCTTAATTCTATATACATATACCAACTAAGGTGAATAACTTTATTTGATTCTTTTTATTAATCTGACCTGTATAGATGTTAGGGTGGGAGGCATGTACTGGGAAGGTAGGTGTCAAAGGCTGTTTAAACCAATCCTTGGTATCACCAACTGAAACTGAGCATTGAATCATCCAAGTACAATCAAACCAAATTTCAGTTCACTTGGTCATCCCAACCAAAGGCCACATATGTCAAACAACCCTTACAGTTACTAAGTTCATTTGGTCCTCACTTTGGTCACTTTGGTTCATGTATAGACACGCATCCCCCATTTCCATGTCTAATAATCATTGTTGCATTTCTTATTTCTCATTCCCTATCCCAGTCTCTTGTCTCTGCTCTTGTTTAATATTTAAATGTAGTTCTGTTCGTGCATGTACTTCATTCAGAAATTAAATTAAGCTCCACATCCTCCCCTGTATATAGCCATTCACTTGGTCCCAAACAATTCAGCTACTAACTGAACCTTCTGAAATACAGTGACCAAACCAGAATATACCTGAGTGGGTGAAACTCAATAAGCTGAAGCCAAGTCACATCTGATCCTTGGTTCATTGGCCTGAACCAAACCTCAGTGACATCTGTTTTCAGGTTAAGCTACTCACAGCTTTAACAGTATTTCTGACTTCCCACACTTATTATGTTCCATGCCTCCCACCACATGATCATGGGCTCATGCTCAGGACAGCTGAGCAACTCCAACAGTGGAGCAATGGTGAGCCTGTTCCTTTACCCCCATGCAAATTACCCCCTGACACCTTGTTAGCCTGATGGCGAGTATGTATCACCACTATTCCAGAATGTCATCATCATCTGTGTACATTGAGCAAGTGTCCGAAGATGCAAGACAAAGCACCCATCAATGAAGACAATTCAGTTAATCCCTTGGCTTGTGAAGCCAAACCTAACAATGACCCAAAATGGAAAACAAAAGAAAAAACTGCAACTGACACTAAGCAGACCTTTGTATATGCAATCATAGAGCTGTCAAAAGCAACAAAGAATAGTCAGGAAGGGGGTGAAAAATCTTGGGTTAGGGAACCTGAGTTATTTGATGACTCAAACCCAAAGAAGCTTCGAGGGTTCCTGCTTGTCTGCAATCTGAATTTTCAGTCCAGGAGCAATGCATTTAAGACAGATAGGTCCAAGGTTGATTACATGATTTCCTATCTGAAAGAAATGACCCTAGATTATTTTGAACCATACCTCACTTGTTACCCAAACTCTGGCCTAAATGGGCAAGCAACTATGACAGGTTTGTAGATGAGCTCTTATCTACTTCAGCCTGTATGACCAACAGGCTGAAGCCAAACAAGAGCTTGAAAAACTTGTATGCTCAACAATTACAAGGTATCAGGGTTCAGCTTGGAGTTCAATTTGTTTCCTCTTGTTTACATTCCCATACCTTGCATCTTCTGATTACATAATAATCTTCAGAGTAGGGTATAGGGTTGTGACTGGTGTGATGGTTACCCCTTAGCTTGATCTCTGAGGATTACCACTACACCAGGTGGGCTTTCTATGCATCTGTTGCTAGTAAACCTTGTATAAACCAAGGATTACTACTACACCAGGTAGATTAGTCTCAATAAAATCATAATAATTGGAGTATCTTATAATTGTGGCCTTGTCAAAGTGTTGCCTTCACAGAACCTGAGCTAGTTCAACCAAGAGTTCACTGACTGATATAGGGTCACTCCCAAACCTCCCAAACCTTCAGGCCCTTCAGATCCTCTGGACAGCTCAGCAATTACACACAAAGTTCAAGTCAGATACCAAGACTTGGGGTGGAAGGCCAAGGACCAAGGAGGGCCAAGAATAGATCAACTTGACCCAAGGCTGAGCTCACTCAGACTAAAGGAAGATAACTTAGTTCAGGCAGACATTCCTCAGGCTGAGTCCCTGAACCTCAGCTTGGGTCCCAGAACTTGCCTCCAGTGACATCAGGTATTTATAAAGTAGGTTTGCATACCTTTGAGCTTAAGAGAGGGGCAAGGTATGTTGAGGAAGGAAGGCATAGATAAGGAATATATAGGTCAGATGGCTCACTAGCAAGGGATCATAGGTTTTCCACTTAGGATTTCCCCCTTGCTATGTAAGACCCCCTTTCTACTGTACATAGGATAGTAATTAATCTTAGGATTTCCCCCTTGCTAGCACTGTGTGATAATCCATAGGTGCAACAGGGGTTGCCCTTACACACCTTACACACACTACTGGCAAATTTCACAAACTTCACATTTGTTAAGTGCAGAGTCATAGATGTCATGTCCAGAGGTGTTCTGGAGTGATCCAAGCTGTTGAAGTCAAACCAGGGTGCAGAGTCATTGTCAGGGTTCAGTTGGAGATTGTTTTGGAACCTGTCAAGACTGTGGTGTTAAGTAAATAACACTTCAATCTCTATGACTGTGGAATTAACAAGTCTAAGAGAATACTAAACTTTGCTGCAGGACAACTCTGGAAATAATTTAATATTTGTACCTTGGTTACAACCCTCTGTAATAACTTGACAAAGTTAAGACAACTGGATTGTAATGCGTTTCTTAGCAGCAAAGACTAATAGTCTGCAAAGTCTGTATTAGGCTCACGGGCACTATCGGGGTCCAAGTATTCCTAAAGAAGGGAATGCGCTCAGAGGCTAGAGGAAATAAGTGGATTGACTTGATATTCAAGTTAATTCACTCTGAGGAAAGACAGGATAAAGTGAAGTGCTTGTGAGGCAACAACACTTAACTGGAGAGTATCTCTGAACAGGAAAATCAACTGTACAGATCAACCCTAAAGCAGAGTGTAACCGACTAGAAAATCAATAGCCAATCTCACCCTGTAGAATCACAAGGATGTCACCCACCCTTGGCGTTAAGCAGGAAAATCAACTACTTAACTAAGACTAATATAGGAAAATCAACAGATGACTAAGAGAACTTTAAGAGTGTATCAGGCTTAGTTGAATGACAACCAGGATGGTGGATCAATTCAAAATCAAAATGAGAGAGGTAGAGTGACCAGCGAGCTTGACAATGGTTTAGATTC
>QFEC01047704.1:0-10602 GCA_003316585.1 Gomphus bonarii | reverse complement strand
GGACATTTGGAGTGATATTCATTAGAATAATAGAGAGTGCTTGTGCATCGGCTTCCTTCCATTTCGTGAGTTTATCCACATCTGTGGTCACAGGTCTAGGTTCAGTTCCAGACACATACAGCCATAGTTTTGATCCTTTTAGGTAAGGAACCATTCGTGTCTTCCAAAAATTCCAATTGGAGCCATTTTCATCTAAACGCTCCGACTCATCATATCTGACAACTTTAAATCTGTCAGTCATCTTTGTATATCAGGTTCAAGGTATATCAAGTTTGTCTTTCTAGTTGTAGGCGGGGCCCATAACCTGTTAAAAGGCTAAACACAAGTTTCAGTCTTCATCTCGAAGTACTCAGTATATTTGAAGAAGTTACTACCTAAACACAAGTCTGTTATCATGAAATGTAAGTTTTAATAATGACATGACATATGTGGTTTAGTACTCACTTCAGTCTTCGTCTCAAAGTACTGAAGTGACTAGCTATCCCAAGGATCTACTTATATGAGAAATGGAAAATAGGCAAATAGATAATAAAATGGTGAACAATAGAAAGGAAGAACAAGCATGAAAGACAATGAGTGGTAAAGTTCAGTATAGGGAGACAATGGAAAAGAACAATGGAAAAGAACAATGCTCCACACCTATGGCCACTCAGGTCCACTTGTTATAGTAAGTGCTCGGCTTGAATATCCATGTGACATTAACAAATGCCAACTAGTGGGACAATGGTAAGCCCATGGAAGGTGACCACTGCAATGGAGAGTGGATATGATGAGGGGCACCTGGATGCAAATGGTAGGAGTCAGCCACAAGACAAGGTCAAGGGCTTGGACATCATTTTTGTTCTCCCAGGAGTTCTCTTCATAGCCATAACCCTTCCACTTGATGAGGAACTGCAGGCAGTTTGCTGGCATCCAACTAGTCAGTACCTGCTTGACCTCAAAGTATTCTTCACCCTCATGGAGAATAGGTATGGGTGAAGGAGCAGGGTAGTAGCCTGGTATGGGGTAACCTAATTAAGCAGGTTCAATCAAGGAAGAGGCTGACCTCATCTTCATATATAGGTATCATGGGATGCCTAGCCATCATTTTAGGACATACCTGGCTCATGGAGCATAACCCAGAGATTAATTGACACTCAGGCAAGGTGAAAATGACTTGCTGTCCTGAGTCATGTGGTATTGAACCAATCAACAAGAAACCTTGGGTTGAGGGTTGAGACAGTCCCAGACATTGAGGAAGACCACACACACCTTCCTGATTAACACACATGCTACAACTGAAGAGCCATTGTATTCATCTGAAAATGGGGATGGACTCTTCGTAGTCATTGTTGGGGAAAACCATGAAGAAATTGGTGCAAGCTCAACTGTCTCACAACAACTTGCCCAAAAGGTATCAGAGCTTACACTTACTAAATCCTTTGAAGATTCCAAAACTTTATCAAGAGTTCAAGGATGTCTTCTCCAAGGAGTCCTTTGACAGGCTTCCCCCACGTAAACCCTGGGATCATGTAATTGAGCTAATTCCAGGTGCCAACTCCTTCAGCACTAAGGTCTATCCAATATCTCCCAATAAACAAAGAGAACTACATGCCTTCCTTGAAGAAAATTTAAAGAATCATTCTATCTGTCCCTCTAAATCACCCATGGCTTCCCCAGTCTGCTTTGTAAAGAAAAAGGACAGCAGCCTTCACTTTGTGCAAGACTACATGAAGCTTAATGATATAATGATCAAGAATGCTTATCCCCTTCCCCTTGTACCTGATATTATAACCAAGGTCACTACTGCCAAGGCCAAACACTTTACAAAGCTAGATGTCTTCTGGGGATACAACAGTGTGTGTACAAAGGAAGGAGATGAATGGAAAGCAGTCTTCTGGATGAACTGAGGCCTATATGAACCTCTGGTAATGTTCTTCAGTCTCACAAACAGCCCAACCACCTTTCATATGATGATGAATGAAATCTTCAAAGACCTCATCAATGAAGGGGTTGTAGTGGTGTTTATAGATGACATATTCATCTTCACAGAATCCCTTGAAGACCATCGAAAGACCATATGATGAGTCCTTGAAATCCTTCACTCCAACAACCTATACTTAAAACCAGAGAAATATGTATTTGAACAACTAGAGGTGGACTACCTTGGACTTATCCTCTCAGCAGGCAAGGTGGCAATGGACCCAGTCAAGGTAGTGGGAGTACATGACTGGCCTATCCTACATAATGTCACTGAAGCAAGACCCTTCCTTGGATTTGTCAACTTCTATCATTGATCTGTAAACAACTTCTCTCACATTTCCAAACCCCTGAATAACCTCACCAAAGCCAATGCACAGTGGTCCTGGGCACCAAATGGACCAGAACAAGTTGCCTTTGACTTTGATGAACTTAAACACCTCATCACCTCTATCCCTATCCTTGCCCTCCCAGACTATGTTGGGTTTATGGATAAATGTAGAGATCAATGACTCAGGGTGATCCTTGGCTACTGTAACTCTCTGTTATGATTTCTAATGATAAATCTTTCTTGTTGTTCTGGCAACAAGACTTCTGGAGGCTTTCCAGTCAATTTGGCACTTTAGTGCTGGTACTGGGAACTTGGTACTGATTTCTGATAACACTGTAAATTCAATAATAATTGAATGAACAGTCTCTAGTGCTCCAAATGATGTGAGCAGATGATACTTATTGAGAAATATATATAAAGGTTTATTCAGAAAATGTATCATCACCATACATGTTGTACTGGGTTTTGTATTTCCATGATTCCATTTCAATTATTCTCTAAATCACAAAAAATACAGATAAAATACAGATACATCAAGAGTTGTGTGCATCCTCTGCACATGACATCCCTTCCATCACTTCCTACATTCTACCTCCCTCACACCATACTCATGTCACATGTGTACTGACTCTGCCATATGCATTCCATCTTCATTATACATGTGTGATATTCATGTGACACACAACAATCATCACACATGTGTGTCACTATTGATGCATCATTCATATCGTATGCATGTCATCAACAATGCATTTCACATGTCACTGGAGTATGCAATACACAGTGGGCCTAAGTTGTAGCCCATAACCCCTGTCTAAATAACATATAAAAATTGTATTATCTAGTAGGAATAAAATTAGTGACAAAAACCCTCCCATAAAACCTGCAAGTCAGTTCTGTGATTTATCTACACACTATAAGCCACAGCCACCAAATGAACATATTATTTGAGATTGATTGTCACTTGAAACATTGAAAGAACCTCTAACCTCTCATCACTTTGTAATAAAATCCAAGAGAGCTTATCCAAGAACTCATGAGTTTCTTTGTCATTCACATATAGGAAATATTAACATACAATAATATTTTCTCCATAATACTGAGCAATTGAAACCTATCTGGAGTGTTTCCAGAACTCAAATGATGAGTCTTAATGGTAGAGTAATGGTTTTAGAGTTAAGCTTATTGATTCCTGGTTCAGACAAGGAATGAACAATTGATAGACAATTATCCACTAGAGTACTATACATGAAACTATAGTACTTATACAAGATATGAGTCCTTACATGATGATGAAGAGAAAAAGGAAATGTAACCAGTTTTGGTCAGAAGTGGTGGATTTCCACACTGTACAAAGTTAGGCAGTCATGTACACTATAGCCAGGCTATTGGAAATAGAGAAAACTATAGGAAATTCATCTTAGAGCTTCTTTCTTTGATCCTCCTTTGTTCCTCATGTGTTAAGTGCATGCACACATGCTCTTAGTTCAGGTGGTTCAGCTTGGTCCAATGAGCTGAGATGGACATGGTATCAGCTTCAATGTACTTATGTTGCACCTATCTACCTGCCCATGCCACTAGATTTTAGACTGATGCTTGGCAGGGTTCTGAGATGCTTGGTACTGAACTATTGGACTACTGACCTAGAGGCTGATAGTGTATGTCTAACTTAGTTGATAATCTGAATAGAGAATACATACATGAGGCTAATTACTTATATAGAGAATGAGTTGCCATAAGATATGCAACAACATTGCACAAGACATGGAAATGAGAATGTAAGATATGGAGGTAAGAATAGTAAAACATGAAGAGTGGGCATACATGCCCATACATGTACTGAGGGTAACCAAAGCAAAGAAAATGAATTAAAGAGAGTATAATGAAGTGTGATGTACTGAACCAAACTGAACCTACTTATAAGACTTGTGAGTCTGGAACTTGTAATATGGTACACAGGGACTTCAGTCAGTATGACTGAGTGAACCAAGGCTCAGTATATTGTACTTTGACAGTCAGTACCATGCTGTAAGAAGCCTGAATCAGTTGGTGAGTTTTGGTGATGACATATATACAATTGCCTAGTCTCTCCCTGAGTCCCTATCTACCTCAGATCTTTTCTGTTTCAATTCTACCTCATTTCCAATGAATTTCCACTTGGTTTGGTGTCCCTAGTGTCCCTGCATCATCCCCTATCTCCATTCCATACCTTTCACTCATTTACCTGCCAAGGTGCTAAAGTGCCAGGAACTGAGTCTCATGTCCATAATACAAGTAAAATATTCATAGAGAGATGGGGAATGTAGTTATGATTGTGATTATTTTTGTGATGGGTTTGTATAATTGTTATATTTAATGTCCCATGCATATATCTGGTCTTTTTATGCTAGTTTCAGCCCTTATCTAATTTTTGTGGTTTTAATGATGTATCTGTCTTTTTAATAGCATCTTTTATTCCATTATTTATAACAGACCAGACCAAGCACTTTTGCCTAGAAACAGATGCCTCAGCATTTGCAACAGGTGCTGTACTATCACAACTCTGTGATGAGAGGAAGTGGAGAACCATTGGCTTTGTCTCAAAGAGTCTCTCAAACACAGAGTGCAACTATGCTATCCACAACAAGGAATTACTCTCTGTCATCTGTGGTCTAGAAGAATGGCATCATATCCTAGAAAGAACCAAGCACAAAATTGAGATCCTCAATGACCATCAAAACCTCACCTCCTTTTGGTCTGCACAGAATCTAAACCATCACCAAGCTCACTAGTCACTTTACCTCTCTCACTTTGATTTTGAATTGATCCACCATCCTGGTGAACATTTAACTAAACCTGATGTGCTCTCAAGATGGGTAGATCATATGTGGGGGGAGGAAGATAATCAAAACTAAATTCTACTCCATCCTAACATGTTCCATGTTAATGCCACAATCACACAACTAGTTAATGGTGAGGGTGATGAACTTCTTAACAGAGTCAGGCACTGCACAGACCAAGATGAGAAGGTTATAAAGTCTCTCAAAGAATTTGGGTCATCTGGAATATTTGAGGAGAAGGGTGGACAGAAGAGAATGGGCTTATTCTTTACCATGGCAAGGTATATGTCCCTCTTGACTCCAAACTATGGTACAATATTGTCAAAGTACACCATGATGCAAACACCACTAGTCACCCTGGTCACTAGAAGACAACTGAACTTGTGTCCTGGAGCTATTGGTGGCCTGGAATGGGATGGTACATCACCAAATATGTAAAGGCTTGTGACCCCTGCAATAGGACCAAAACATTTCCTGTCTCCCCCATTGGCAAAATCCTTCTCAATCGTATTCCAGACCATATATGGCAGGTTATCACTGTTTATCTAATCACAGAACTACCCATCAGTCAAGGTTACAATGCTGCTCTCATCACTATAGACCACCTCTCAAAACATGCACACATTATCCTCACCACATCTGATGTGAACTTTTCTGTGACCATGTTTGGAAGCTCCATGGACTACCAGAGGAAGCCATTAGTGATCATGGCACTCAATTCATCTCCCAGTTCATCCAAGAACTAAATAAGCTGTTAAGCTTCAAGGCTGATGCCTCCACAGCTTATCATTGTTAAGTCCATGCACAACATGCCCTTGGTTTGGGTGGTTTGGCTCAGTCCAATGAGCCGAAGGCTGACGTGGCATTGGCTTCAACACTCGTGCATTGCACCTATCTATCCGCTGAGCCACTATATTTCGGGTGGGGCTCGGTTAGTGACCGAGGTTGTTGGAACCAAGTGGTTTGGGGGACTTAAGAACTAGAGGATGTATGTCTAACTAAGTCGATTATCTGAATGAAGAATACATACAGATAATGGGTAGCTTATATAGGAAAAGAGAAACATTTAAGATATGCAACAGGGTTGCATTAGACATGGAAACTGGAATTAGGATATGTGGAGCGAAGGTACTAGAAAGAATGAAGGCGGGCATACATGCCTGTACATGAACTGAAGGGGTACCGAAGCGAAGTGAATGAGTGAAAAGGGTAAAATGGAGTGAAGTAGAATACAACCAAGCCGAGCCGAATGTGATCCTAAGACTTGTAAGTCAAGGACTAATGGAAGGACCTCGGTTGTTGCAGCCAAGTGAGCCAAGGCTTGGTAGATCGTACTTTGACAATACCTCCCTCTTAACGGCTGAGCCCACAAAGCCGGTAAGTGGAGTTGATCCTATAAGGTTTCAAACGCCTATTTTGATGTAACAGATCGTTGGAGGCTAGTGCTCTTGATGCCTTTTCTTCCCTCAACCACCGCCGCCGCCACCACCATTCCGACTCACATCCTGCTGTTCCTCCCGATGGGGTACAATACCGATGAAGAGGTCTGCCAATTGGAGGAATGCTGTGCAAAACAGCAACAAGATTGTGAAGAGAAGCTTTTCAAGGGGTGCGAAGAAGCAGAGCAGTGGGAGCAAGAAGAAGCAGAGGAGCAGGCGTGGAGGCAGAAGGAGGCCAAGGAGGAGGAAGAGTGGAGGAACAAGGAGTTGCGAGAAAAGTTGGAGCAGGAGGAGAGGGAGTGACAGGCAAAGAAGGAGCAGGAGGAGCGGGAGGAGCGTGAGTGAGCCAAGAAGGCTCAGAAAGTGGCCGAAGTGACACCACTGGCCAAGGCTGCAGACAAGGCAGCCAAGACACCAGCAGCAGGGGCTGCTACAACAACCCCAGAAGAACCAGTGGGGATGCTGGCCCAGGCGAGTCGCATGGCTCATGCACAGAAGGTGCATGAGACCTTGAAGAGGGTGGTCCCAAGGCAGGCAAAGAATGCCAAGGCAGGGCCTAGTACAGATGTGGGGGCAGCGAGGGTGCCCAAGGTGCATAACCAAGGTTGTACCTTGGTATTTTGACTTATATATTTTTTTGTTCCTTTTTAGGGTAAAGCAAAAGTGGCTGAGCCTTGGGAGACTACCGAGGGGCTGTGTGAGGCCTGTGAGAGGCAAGAGGAGGAGTGTGTGGGGTTGGGTACAGGTGCAACATGTGCCCAGTGCAAGGCAAGGAAGGTCTGCTGCTCGCTGGTGGACAGTAAGAAGAGGAGTCATCCAATTATCTCAGACACGGACAATGAGGAGAAGGAGTAGCCAAAGGTGAAGTGGCCAAAAGCTGGGGCAAAGCCCAGCGTGGGCCAGTTATCGGTCAAGGTGCCCGAGAAGGGGCCCTCATTCCTCAACCGGTTAGTCTCCTGTGTGGAGACCATTACTCGCCTCTATGAGAGGCAAGTGGAAGCAAGCGAGAGGTGGGCTGAAGTGGCTGAGCAACAGGCATTGGCCCTGGAGTTGGTGGCCAGGTCGGTCAACCAAATGGCCTCGCTCCAGTGGCATGAGTTCGGTTCAGTCTGGGATGATGAAGATGGGGATGGAGAGGAGGACAAGGATGAGGAAACCATGGAGTAATTAGATGTAAAATAAAAAAATGTATAAAAGATTAAAAATGTATAAAATGGTTAAAAATTGAACAAAGCAAACCGAGCTGAACATAAAAGTGAGAGTGGGATGTAAGAAAAATGACAAGTGAGATGTACTGAGGTTTGGGTGTGTCTCGGTCAAGAAAAATAGGGAAATGTTTTGTAGGAGGGACTTGTATATAGATTGACCATGAATAACTAAGAAAATAGACCATGAGTAAAAACAGATGAAAGAGAACTGAATCATATCAAGGGGACCATGGTCCTGGCTTAGCAGGGTAGGCAGAGTGAAATTCGGCGACAATCTTGGGTGCATGACCGAGTTTGGTAGCGAGTATCCATGATGTCTCTTCATCGGTGCCTTCATAACCAGCCCAGCAGACCAGGTAAAGGAGGTTACAGGGTCTTCGGCATCAGTCTACCTTTGAATCAAGAATTTTGGCTATCTCATACTTGATTTTGCCTTTGATTTTGACAGGAGGGGGGTCCTGGACTCGGTTGGGTATAATGTTAGGAGTAGCAGGTTTGAGCATTGAGACATGGAAGACCGGGTGTACTGCCCGCATGTTGTCAGGCAGCCAAAGAATGTAGGAACGACTAGCAGCTTTGGTGATGACTTCAAAGGGGCCAAGATAATTTTTGGCAAGCTTCTTTGTCAGCCGAGTAGTTCAGAAGAATTGTGCTTTGACAAAAGCTGAGGAACCAATCGTGAATTCGGGAGTGGGGAGTTGCCTAGAATCGGCCGATGTCTGGTACCGAGATTGAGCGTGGCTGATTTGCTCTTTCAGGGCTTCATGAAGTTGGCCTAAGTCGACAGCAAACTCGCAAGCTCAGGAGGAAGCAAGGTCTATTTCAGGGTGAACTGTGAGGTTCAGGTGATGTCCCTTATTAGCGAATAAGGGAGAGATGCCAGTAGTAGCGTTTGGGGCATTATTGTAAGCGAATTTGGCTAGTGGTAATAGCTCGGACCAGTTGTCCTGTTGATAGTTGCAGTAGACTCGTAGATATTGTTCCAGGGTTTGATTTACACATTCAGTTTGACCATAGGCTTCAGGGTGATAGCCTGAGGTCAAGTGTAAGCGCATGTCGAGGGCTTTACCGAGTGACCTGAAGAAGTGAGAAACAAATTCACTTCCTCGGTCAGATGTTACATGACTTGGTACGCCATGCTTCGAAAAGACATGAAGCACAAACAGTTTTGCTAGTTTGGCCGAGGTAATCATGTCAACCATAGGAATAAAAACACTTTGTTTAGTGAGTCTGCAGACTATTACCAGAATAGAAGTGAATCCCAAGGACGGAGGAAGTTGTTTGATGAAATACATTGAAATTGAATTCCATGGTCATTCTGGGATTGGTAGTTGCTTCAGAAAGCTGTAGGGTTTGTGTTGCTGTGATTTGGAACACATACATGTGGTGCAGGACTTGCAGAAATCAATGACCAAAGTACAAAGGCCTGGCCAAGTATATTCTTGGTGAATGAGGGCCAATGTCTTATTTTGGCCAAAGTGACCTGAGAGTACATGATCATGTTTATACTGAAGTACTCATAGTCTGAGGTTGTTGGTTTTGGGTATGTATATGCGGTTGTCCAGTTGAAGAAATCCATCTTCAGTTTGCGTCCACCTTGGGTTTGGCTTCAGGTCTGGACCAAGGTGTTGCGATGCTATGGGATCTGTGGGAAGTGTGGATAGGATGTTGGAATGAAGTGTCTCAGAGTCCATGATGATGCTTGCTCAAAGAGCCAGGATGATGAGTTGAGTTGTCCAAAGTGATTCTACAAGTTGTGAGGATGTGAAGATTGGTCAAAGGTTTTGCGGGTTGATAGTTCTGTAGTCACTACCTCCCTCTTTTAGGTAGATGTCCCAACGTCTAGTTAAAGCATCTGGTTTAGTACCAAGCTTACCGGGATGAAACCGTATAGTGAGGTTGAATTGAGATAGGTATTCAGACCAACAAGCCTGCCAACGGGTCAACACTTTAGTGGTAGAAAAGTACTCAAGGTTTTTGTGGTTGGTAACAACATCTACTGGTTCAGCTGAGCCTTCCAGGTAGTGTCACCAATGTTTAAAAGCCTTGAAGATTGCTAACAACTCTTTGTTGTGCACATCATAATTGAGCTCTGGACCTGAAAAGTTCAAGAGTGAAAGGCTACTGGATGAATTTCACCTTCAGAATTAATGATGGAATGGATAGCTGCAAGAGCATAATCCGAATCATCAGTTTCCACAACTATAGTTTGGTCAGGTTCCCAATGCATAAGGATGGGTGCCGAGGTAAAGGCAGCCTTGAGGAAGTTGAAAGACTTTTGACAGTCTTTGGTCCACGCCCAGGGTGTGCCCTTATGAGTTAGGCAAGTGAGGGGGATGGTGATGTCCGAGTAATTGAAAATAAAATGACAATAAAAATTAGCGAAGCCAAGGAAAGACTGAACGTCTTTGACTTTTCTTGGTTTGGGCCATTCATGGATGGTTTTGACTTTTTCTTCAGCCATAGTGAATCCATTGGTTCGGAGGATGTAACCAAAGAATTCGACCAAATTTTTGTGCCATTTGCATTTACTAGCTTTAGCATATAGGCCATGTTTTCTGAGCCATCATAATAATTTGTGAACATGTTCTTGGTGCTGTTTGATAGTGTCAGAATAGACCAATATATTGTCAATATATGCAACCATGCAATGATCTAATAGGTCACCGAGGATGTTGTTCATGAACCTTTGAAAAGCCACAGGTGCATTGGACAAGCTGAAAGGCATGACCAACCATTCATACAACCCATAGCAAGTCTTGAATGCCATCTTCCACTCATCACCTTTGGTGATTCGGATTAAATGGAACGTGTGCCGAAGGTCAATTTTAGAATATATTTGAGCC
>QFEC01047255.1:0-29739 GCA_003316585.1 Gomphus bonarii | reverse complement strand
CTGTTGGCCAAGCACAGAATCTCCCCAAGTGACCTTGTAGACGGTGAAGTCGGTGTCCGCCCAGGTGAACTCATTCATGCCCATTTTGAGATCGCCAATTAGTTCGTTATGTGCCAGATCGAAACGATACGTCCGATGTTTTTCCGTCACTTTCACAGCGACTTTGTGTGCTTTAAGAAAAGCTGCCAGAGGAAAGGCCATGTCGACAACGGTGATTTGCTGCATGTCCGCATGGGCTTCTTTGAATTTCTGTGCCAGGATGAATTCGATGTTCTGTCCCCGCGAACCAAAGTGTTCAGGGAGAAAGCTGTCCAGAAGAGATCCGTAACGATTCATGGCAGGTATGAAGCAGAGTCTGTGGAGTGGCTAGTGGGTGGCGAGACGACTGCTTAATCGAAGATGAGCCTCCTTAAATAGGGGAATGATGCACAGTTCAGAAGTCCTCTGACTCTCGGGGTGACTCGTTGCAAAGTACAGCCTGGTTCCAGTGCTAGTGATTTATGAAGTTGTGCCCATTCTTTGCAGTATGGGACGGTTTCTCATCAAACGGATGATCCGTCAAGCTAATAAGGCTATAGTATTATGACCATATTTGGTGAGGATGTGATTCATTGGGATGTAAATAGGACTGTGAACGTCGCTACCGATGTTGGAACGAGCCTTAGGCCTATATTAGAGCGATGCCGGGCGATGATTTAACCACTTCACAATTGCCGCAAAATCCATAGCGCCGGTTCTTGGACATCAGTAGATACCTAATGGACCATAGTCCACCATAAACACCCCACTGCAAATTCCTCTCTTCCCATTGCATACCTTTTCTAGTGAATGGGGCCGTTACCGGCAGAATTAGAAAATGGCTTGGAGGACGACCTTGTGTGAGCACAATTACTTAAAAAATATCAGAAAAAAATATTCAAATAATGTGTCTTACGGAACTCCTGTGGTTTATGAGGAAGGGTCCTTTCAATTCCCCACTCCCAGATCCCACATATTTCTTGTCTATGCTCGTGATTGAATGTATTCTGTTAAAACTACAAAGCTTAGTGCAGCAGTCTCAGCTCACTTTGTGAAAAGAATTCAGATTGCTTCCCAGCGTGGCAACTACGACAACGATTTGTAGTAGTGTGACCCTCTTCGCCGGAAGCTAGAAGCTGCGGTCGACAGCGTTGCTGTCAATGTCAATGTGCCAACATCCCGTTCGCAGTATTCTTTAGACCAGCTACGCACATCTCTACCTTGTAACAGAAGCATGTGCTTATTCAACCATTGCTCACGCTTCCCTCATTGCCTTCCTAGATCCCACGACACACTGGCACTCCTACCTAGACATATTGCACTGTATTTTCCGAACCCGGCGACATTCCGACAGCCCATTATCTTCAATGGTGGGCCGTTACGACAACGATTACATACGGAACACAACGTCCGTTCGAGTCTTGTTTTACTACTCAAAACTATTGTGGGAATGTGGTGAACGTGATCGAGACCTATCTGGAATGATTATACAAGGCCTAATTCCTGACTCAACAGCTGGTTTTATTTGTTCTCCTGCCGCTATCTGTGCAACCAGATGCTTAATTTGAGCTCTCATTGTGATTTCAGGGTCCTCAGTTTCCTTCCCTGTAGCTTTGTCGTGTGCTGTTCGCAAAAGGAACGATACGAACCTGATTCCATTCAGAGCATAATTTAGAAAATTACTATGTATGAAAAGATATACGAACAGTTCTTTCATGAAAGCGAATGAAGATCCCTCGGTCTTTTCAACCATTTCGTGTATGAAAGGCTCATTTTTGAAGTGGATCCCATGGAGGTTCTTCATCTTGTTGATCCACTTGTCAATGTAGGCCTTTCGAAGCTCGGACGATGGCAAGCCGAACGTGTACTTGACGTCAAACCTGGAAGGTCTGTTCAGTATTGCGTCGTCGATGAGTTCCGGATGGTTGGAAGTTGCGATCGTGAGGATTCCTTGGTTCTCTTCCTGTTAACCAAGTATTTCACTACTGGTATAGGGTTGGAGGGATTCCAAAATACTGACAAGTCCATCCATCTCATTAAGGAAGAAGGATCTAACTCCCCAAGTTACCATCGACTCCAGATCCTCAATCACCAAGATGCATGGTGCCTGACGGCGTGCGAATTCAAAAATGGACCGTATACCGTGCTCTGAGCCCTGCACAATGTATCAGGGATATTTAATACTGATAAAAGTTTAATTAAACGTACCATCGACTTGACGTAAAGTGAGGGAAAGCCACTTTCTTTCAGGAGTACTTTGATAGACTCTGTCTTTCCGTTTCCTGGTGGTCCTGACTCAAGGTAGTACTCTGTCAGTAAAGATGCTCATATTCGAGAAGATTGTCATACCTAACAAAAGAAGCCCTCTTTTCCAAGGGATTCCAAGAGTGTCGTATATTTTCCGGCTGGAGAAAAATGTTTCAGTGTCCCTCTTCAGGCAAGACATAAACTCTTCATCAAGAACGAGGTTGTCCCACTGGGCGATTTGAATCGCGTCCCAGAGTTTCTTGTCCTTTGACCACCCTCCTTGATTGAATACATATATTTCATTTTTAAGAGCCAGATCCCACTTATAAGCGGATGTGAGGAGTTCTTTTCCAACGTTGTCCGATCCAGCATTGTCTTCGCCTTCGACCTTGAAAAAGAGCATGTACATGATATGTCCGCCCCAAGCGACCTTATAGACGGTAAAGTCGGTCCCTGCCCAGGTGAACTGATTCATCCCCATTTGAACGTTGGAACGCAGATTATTCTGAATCTGGTCGAAATAATGCGTGCGATGCTTTGCAGTCACGTTCACTTCAACATTGTGTGCTTTCAGAAATGCCGTCAGCGGGAAGCGCATGTCAAGAACTGTGATTTGCTGCATATCCGCATGAGCTTCTTTGAATTTTTGTGCGATGATGAACTCAATGTCCTGTCCTCGCGAACCAAAATGATCAGGGAGAAAGTTGTCCAGAAGAGTTTTGTATCGATCCATGGGTGTGTGAGAATAGAAGAGATGAAAGCTTTACATAATCGAAGGATCGTCAACTTTAAGCTCTCAGTGCTGTGCCTCTGCTACGGATTGATATGAGATTTTTGTTTATCCGACGCTGACACCTGTCCGCCTCGGTCCGCTTTGGTTCTTATGAACTTATCCAAATGTGGACGAAAGTCTTGGTGAGGCCGCCATATACAAAACCCCTTGATCAGGCTCCCAGTTATGATTCGACGCTTTTTACCGTAAGATTCGCAGTACCACCCGTAGAGACACACATGAAGACGAATCATATACCCTTCAGTTCAAAGTTTAGAGGGGATGGCACAAAAAAATACAATTCGATGGATGGTTAAGTGCCTGGTATTATATGCTCTAGAGCGCTCAGTGTTGTAGAAAACTCCCTATATACATACAGGGTAAATAGCGGTAATGACAATATATGAGGTAGCACTGATTTAAATAAATATTTCTTATTTCCTCCACATTGACGTACGAGCGTATTATATTAAATGTGAAATGCGTGGACCTGTTTCATCTTCTATAACTTGGGTCAGGTGTCACTTGACAACAAACACGACTAATGGTGACCGGTCACACGAGGTTTGTAATGTGTGGTTGGGGACGTGAGTTTACGTGAGAGGAATGAGCTGTACCGATGATCTATAACGAGGAAAAGAGCCGAGATGAGAGTATGGAAATCATCAGCACCCCGGAAGCCGGAAGGGCCGAGTCCGGTTCGTTCCTTACAATAAAGACGGGTCATGAGGAGTACTTACAAGCGAGAGTCTTCGTTGCGTGTCTTCCGAATAGCAGGTTAGCCCCATACATGTGATTGAGCTGTTGCTGAGCTGAGATTGCAATAATTCATAAAACATTATAACCTGACAGAGAGTTCATTCCCTGCGAAGCGATTTGATCAAAAAGAGAGAAGGTGCAATTAACCTGCTTCTTTGTGATATTAAGAGTCAAGTCTTATCTCTGCGTGAAGTGTGAATTTGAAAAATGATCACGAGAAATAGAAATGAGAGGTCCCTCAGTGATCGGTAGCTTCATCCCGATTGGATCCTGTTCCGCCGGTGCATTTGGACGGTCGGTTAATACGGAGGTATATAATACGACGACGACGAACAAAGTGACTAACACGATCCAGAGACATAATCGACAAACAGAATAGTCCAACGACAATCATTGCATTACCACCATGCGCTGTTCCTTGGTCTATCAATGCGTTCTTAAAGCCCGTAAGTCAGGGCCTCCATTTAGGCAAGACCACATGGGGACAAGCATGGCACACTGATAAGCCGTTGCCTGAAATGGTCCATAGTTTATCGGGAGGTGGTCACGGGAAAAAAGGGTCTCCTGAGCTTAGAGGAGTACATACTTAGAACAATGATATACAATCTAAACGAGATTGGTTCGACAACCATCAGTGAAGGCAGAGTCAGGCATGACCTTTCTTCTGCCGTATGATGTGCGACGGGAATTCGAAGCAGCATGTGGGAAAATTATGGATGGTATGCACTATTATCTCTCTCGTGGTTTCTTATCCAGAGGAAGCAGATGCTCGGCAGAGATAGAGTCCTCGGATGGCGCCCAACCTTTGGCACCTTGGGGGCGCCAATGAGGAACTTCTTAAACTTTTCTGTTCTAGCGGACCAACGGCTACCTTTCACTTATCGAATTGAATTTGTTGGTCCCTTTCCAAAGTTCTTGCGCTCTGCAATAGTATGATAAAGGCATATGACACTACACCGGTCTCGAGCGCACGCCGGAGAAATTTAAGAAACCCCTAGGGAGCCCCTAGGGAACCCCTAGCACAAGACTTCGCTTTCTTCCACTTCCACTATGCTGCGTGCATTACTCTTGCTGTCTGTCCTACTTGCTTCATTTGCGGTGAATTCAGCAAAGCAATGGCCCTTGCCCAATAATGGACGTCACCACGAACACCACGAACACCACGAATTTGATTATGTGATTGTTGGTGGAGGGACGGTATGTTATATTTTCACGTTTTCAAAAGATGTCGTTGTAATTTATCCTTAGGCAGGTTCCGTCTTAGCAAATCGCCTGAGTGAAGACCCAGCAGTTACGGTGGCAGTGATAGAGGGAGGACCTTCAGATGTGGGCCTTAAGGAAATACAAATTCTCAAAAATTGGCTGGATTTACTTGGGACAAAGTATGACTACAACTATAATATAACAAAACAGCCAAAGTATGTATAAAAACACCTTCTTGTACTCGTCTCATCCTTTTAACCTTAGTGGAAACTCTCATATCATTCATTCTCGGGCAAAGGTACTCGGTGGCTGTAGCTCGCACAACACTCTAATATCTCTTGAGCCTTTTGACCAAGATCTCGACGATTGGGCAAAGATAGGCAATATCGGCTGGTCGGCGACTGAAATTCGACCGTATAGTGAACGTATAAAATTGGATTTTCGACCCGTCGCGCAAAAAGATCGTAATGACGTTGCATCGGCTTGGATCAAATCTGCCGCGAAGGCTACTGGCGCAAGCATTGTTTCTGATTTCAACGCCGAAATCGCCAGACAGCAGAATATGGTGAACGCAGTGGGTTTTCTGAGCGTCGCCTATGATCCGTATACTGGCCATCGGGATAGCGCGAGCGTAGCTTATCTGCACCCTATCATGGGGTTCAGGAGTAATTTGCGTCTATATCTAGAGACCTGGGCAGATGGTCTGATATGGGACGACTTGGATCCGAAGAGAGTCACCGGTGTTAACACAAAATCCTCGGATGGCGAATTGGTCATAAAAGCTCGCAGAGAAATGATTATTTCTGCCGGAGCTATTGACTCTCCTAGATTGCTTCTGCTGTCTGGAATTGGTCCTCCGCAGGAGCTGCAAACTCTTGGCATCAAACCCACTCACAATTTACCTGGTGTCGGCGAGAACCTTGTAAATATTTTATTCCTGCTAATTCTACGCCGACTTATTTATCTGCATCAGATGGATCATATTGAGACTATTATCATGTGGAATGCTAGTTCAACTCCAAAAGAAACCGTCATGTTCAGTGACGCTGCCCTATTTCACCGCTTCAACAGCTCTGACTCGCGTCCAGACCTCATGAGTCACGTTTACCAAATTCCCTTCACCGACAACACCGCTCGCCTAGGCTATCCCATTCCTCAACATGCATTCGCCATGACACCGAATGTTCCTCGCCCGCTTTCACGTGGCAAGTTGTCCCTTGCGTCTTCCGATCCGTCTGTGCCACCGTTGCTCGATTTTCGATATTTCACGGATCCCCAAGGACAGGACGCAGCGTTACTTGTGCGCGGCATCCGGCTGGCCCGCGAGATCGCCAAAACACCCCCCTTCTCCGAACACATTGGTAGTGAAATATTTCCCGGGCCACATGTGACAAGCGACGAAGAACTATCATACCTGGCGCGCAAAGCCTCCAATACGGTTTACCATTCGTCTGGGACGTGTAAAATGGGTCCTGAAACTGACGATATGGCAGTGGTTGACCAACGGCTGCGTGTCAGGGGCTTGAAGGGTCTTCGCATTGTAGACGCCAGTATATTCCCGAATATTGTCTCTGTCAACCCTATGATATCGGTCCTTACGGTTGCCGAACGCGCTGCCGACATGATCAAGGAGGACTCCCTGCAACTACAGTCGCTAGTGCAAGATGGCCTCATTTACGATGTCAGCACTGTTCAGCAACGTTGGAAGGATGCATAGTGTCGAGAGAGAAGTACAGGAATACTGGCAGGATGCAAAGAAGGGGACATGACCGAGGTAAGATCACAGCTAGGCTAAATACGAAGTGTGTACATTTTTTAATAGATAGGTGTAGATAGGTAAGGTAGGCAATATTCGGAACTGGTGAAAGTATGAATGTATTTAGTAGAATATCCAAGACACATGACCGATAATACATGTCTACAACCAAAGTTATACGATATTATTCCATTTTCTCCCCCATCATGGCAGCAAGACTATCATTGCACTGGTCGACAGGTGCTTGAAACACTTCAAACGCTACATCTCCGGTGCCAGATTGCTCTCCCTCAACAACCTTGGCTCCTGATGTCCAGCCTTTTCCACGATCAGCAAAGACTTCTGGGCTACGATCCAGTAATTTGTTGAGATCTGAGTCACTGATGATCTTTGTTTTGCCCACTTCGGAGCTAGGGACTACTTCAATCTTCTCCCCTTCAAGCTTGAGAAGGGAAGCAGCAATTTCGGCGATACTTTCAACCTTTCCCCGAGAAGTTGAGCCTGGCATGCGAAATTTACCTGGTGAATAAGTCATGACGTCAATTATTTCAAAGCCGGCAGGTATGCATATAGTCAGACCAACCTTTCGCAATGACAAGAGCTTCTAGTTGCCGCTTCTCGTTCGCCCTTTGCATAATCTTTGTTTCTACTGTGTGAGCGCTGACTAGTCTGAAGATTAGAACAGGTTTCGTCTGTCCAATTCGATGTGCTCGATCCTGAGCCTGGATGTCCATTTGGGGATTCTAGGAGAAGAAATATTAAAGCACGCTCGATTGATGTTAGGCAAGAGAGAAGTCCCTTACCCAATCTTGATCGTAGAAGATCACGGTGTCTGCTGCAGTGAGGTTGATACCCAGGCCACCGGCGCGAGTACTGAGCAAGAACAACCGTGGGGAGTCTGGACCATCTCCTGAGTTTTGGAAACGATTCATCTCCGCTCTTCTCTCAAGTGGACCTGTTGACCCATCAATTCGGCACGTGGGCCATGATTTAAACGAGTCCGCCCATTCCTATCCATATTAAGTTTCCGAGAAAAACGATCAAAGAATGCGCACACCTCTATGATGTCAAGCATTGTCGTAAATTGACTGAACAGCAAGACTTTGTGGCCACGGTCGAACAGCTCGCTAAGCAGGCGATCCAAAATCATCATTTTTCCGCTGGCATTCACTAACTGCTCATTAACCACAGGCTCCCAAGTGACCGGATCGGATGGCCAATCGAAAAGAAAGGGGTGTGAACAGACTTTGCGCAGCTGCATAACCGTATTCTGGAGTTTCATCGAATTGACCTTCTTGACTGCTCACACATGCAAGGGGGTCCAATCAGAGTGTCAAGTCACTATGCCGAAAGGATACGTACCAGCATTTTTGTAGTGAAATTCCCTCCCCATGTCAAGCTGCTCCTTGTGATCCGGCTGAGTATTGAACTCTCCATGTTCAAGCTTTTCGAACCACTCGTCATCATCCCCGTCGACATCATAGTTGACTCGTTTCCGCAAACGACGTCCGTTGATTCCTAACTTCGTCCGGTCCTTCTCTGCATCATCACCTTGCCTACCATCGATCAAATAGCTTCGAAGGGCCCCTGACAGCACTGCGTCGTATGCCTCCCGTTGCCTCTGACTAAGGGGGGCATAGAGAACGTATTCCTTTTTGGGTGGAAGGGAGTGTTCTACGTCCGCCTTCATCCGTCGTAAAAGAAATGGCTTTAAAATTCCATGTAATTTAGAGATGACGTGTGTCGATTGCTCATTTGGCAGAGCGCCTTGCAGATTGGGTAGGTTGAACCTGGAAGTTAATCAACTTATGAGACATTTAGCTGCCTGCATCAACGACTTTATGATCCACACCATTCTTGGAAACTGTTCAGATCAGTGAAGATATCAGGGAGGATGAAGTTGAGTAAGGACCAGAGTTCTGCTAAATTATTCTGGATAGACCTATGAATACGGTGGTCAGAGAAGACACAGCCACGTACGTGAAGAGGAGTTCCTGTCAGGATAAGTCTATTAGCGGAATCATATTGCTTGATCTCCTGTATAAGTCTAATTGATAGAATTAGACAAAAACTTATCTTGCTAAAGAATTAACGATCGAGACAACGTACTTGCAGTCCATGTTCTTGAGTCGATGACCCTCGTCTACCACGATAAAATTCCATTTGTATTTGGAAAGGTGTTGGCGGTCCTTAATGACCATATCATAAGTGGAAAGAATGATTGGAAAGGTATCATTAGCCCGCTTAGAATCGGTCAAATTGTGTGTGCCGTTTTCTATCACATCTTCCCTAATGGCCTTGTTATCTGCCTGCATTATATTTTCGAATGAAGTTTCGCCATGGTTTTCCGAGGTATCGGCTTCGGCATCTATCTCGTCGTTGGGTATATAGGACTCATCATTTGCTTGGTCGTCAACGTCATCTTCACTGTGATGCTCCTTGGAGCTGGGTCGGCTAGGAGGAATTGCCGTTTTGAACCTGGTCGAGCGGCGTCGTGAGTCTTTTTCTTGATTAGGCAAGTTATGGTGCTTTGATTCTGCCGTGGGATTCTTCCCAGAGCGAGTTGATCTCTGTTTGCGAGTAGTTTTCGTCTTTTCCATGATAGGCAAAGGGGATGAAGTGTTCTTCTTTGAAGAAGAAGGATCGTCTTCATGCCATATCATTTTTGAACGACGAAGTTCAGCTCGTTGCGCTGGCGGCCCATGGTACATGCACACGGGAATCTAGGTCACAGAGGATAGAAATATATGAGACAATTATATAGAAGAGCAAGAGAAAATAATTACGCTAGGAGCAAACTTTTCAAACTCGTCTGCCCAATTATGTAAAACACTGAGTGGACAGACAATAAGGACGGGCTTGATGCTGCTGAGTTGTCGTACATTGGCAAGAAATGCGATTGTTTGAAGAGTCTGCGACACAATTAGACCTAACAATCTAACATAGAAGGTGTAGATTTACTTTTCTGGTTTGATGTAGAAGCCAACAGAATACAGCTTAGCAAGATATAGATTCAGGAAGAGTTACATACCCTAGACCCATCTCATCCGCCAAAATACCATTAACGCCGTTTGCCCATAGACTGGTTAACCATTGAACACCGACAAGCTGATAATCTTTGAGCTTAGCTCCAGTGATGGCCTCTGGCTGTGTGAAAGAGGGCAAATTATCGTGCGTCATGGACCCTCCATCTGCAGTTTTCAGACGCTTCACATTGTCACCAACGTCATCATCTCCAGCAACTTCCTTCCTAGTTCGTTTCGAACCTGTCTTGCCGTTCGATAGATAATCAGCATGCTCGCCTTTCCTGCTATATCCCTTCTGGCCTTGGGGAATTGATGTGCGTGATAAATTTGATGCATCTGGCTCTCGGGATTGTTGGCCTGGGGCTTGGATTTGGTTCAATTGATTCATCCTCTCTCCAAGTAGCGATGTGTATACACTGGACTTTTCAAGTAAAATATTCAGGCGTTCCAAACGTTCTTGAAGGTCCTATCGCAGATATCTGAGAAGTCAGAATATACATAGGCAATTATTCCTACAGGTTTATCTTCGACCTCGCGCTCTTTTTCGACGCGTTCCGACGCGTCAACGGCCTTGTAGATGAGTTGGCGTTCAACTAAATGAAACAGAGTGGAGATAAAGTAGTGCTACTCACGTCACCTCCAATAATATCTATTGTCTTCTTAGATAACTCGTGTTCCGTGTCATCGGGCAAAGGTGACGATGGCACAGCAGTACTAGCACACGTGTCTCCGTCAACTTCCATGTCAAAATCGCCATCAGACACTCGTGTTGTGGGAGTTGAAGGGCAGACAGAGGACATAACGAAGCAGTTTGAAGCTAAGGTCCTTGGGAGAACTAAGACAAAAGACTGCTGTCACAAACGCGTGACCATAACGCGGAGTCAACTTTCCCGAGGATTCCCCAGCTCCAGAAGAGTTTTCTCCAACACTGGCTAAAGACAAGCCGCCTATATCTCACGACCTCCAAATTGCTTGAATTTGCCACCGGTCAGATTCCTTGAAATCCAAACTTGAATGGATTCTCTTTTTAGTGGTAACCGAACTCTGCATTGTTTTCACAGTTGCTGCGATCTCATGAGGTATTGTAGCAAAACTAATACGACTTTTTGACTTTTGGAAAACAAGTTCTATAGATAAGGGAAATTGATTGAATTCATGAATGCAGGAATGTCGGAGCATTGCTTCGATGAATACAGTCACTTTTATGAGGTCGGCATTCCTCTCCCTCTTTAAAGTACATGATCCCAGATCAGTCTACCAGTGAAAAGATGGGTTGCAAAAACGAGTTTGGAGCGGCTGGGTGGCGGTCTGCAGTTCACGTCTTGCCGTCTTGAAATCTCGTCTTCTTCCCATGGAGGTTGAACCATACACTTCAATTTCTGTGTTCAATCATCTTACATAGCATCCTCCTTCTCTCAAATTCGCATGAAATCACCAACAGGAGGGGCCTTGGACAGTATGTACTCTACAGAATGTGTTTCTATCAGAGGAGGGAAAAAAAGGAAACAGGCTCTAGCACTGGAAGCATGATGATAATTTCTGGCTTAGGAAATCAACTGGAAAGTTTATCGATTTCCTAATAGTGCCTCAAGCCAGGAAAATTCATTGTTTTGTTAGAGTTTCTTAGGTTCAGAAATCCTTGTGAAAAGATGTCTAAAAAAACCATCATAATTTTTTTCAAAAAACATTCAATTTCTTGTTCATAGAAATTGAATATTAAAAAAATATTTTGGTCAAGAAATTCTAGAGAATTGATTTCTACGCCAGATATCGAAAAAAACAATGTTTCCCATAGGTTTTCTTGCCTCAGGAAAACTGTCTTGATTATATGGTTCTTAAGAACAGGAATTCACTTCGAAGTTTTATTAACTTTTGGTTCATAATTCTATAACATTTTGAATATTTCCTGGACCCAGGAAACTCTATCAGAACCATGGATTTTCTTCAAATTTCCTCACTTATGAAATTGTCAAGAACTATGGAATATCCTTGAAATTTCAGGTGAATTTCCTACACTGGAAATTTTATCATGCCTCCAGTGTGGAAGAGGCTGAAGCCAGTTTTAAGATCCAGATAATCCATACTATTACACGCATTAAGCATACGACACAATTTCGTATGCCTACATTACGATTTATTTGATATTGCTTTCTTTTTGTCTAGTCTCTTACTGATCCACTCACCACTGTGCTGCTATGACATTCTTGATGTTCTGCAGTAAGAGATGATGGCGTTTTCACTTGAGACAACGCAGGACTAGAGTCAACCGCACGGCGCGGATCAATTTGCATCAGGATCACAGTCACACTACGTACCTCGACTAGTAGCCTATAGTAGCTTATACAACCGTAACTCTTCACCTCTTCCGCTGAACTCACGGTGTCGCAGGCTACTCTCCAATATGTAGCGCTGTCACTGTCTACCATCTATATTCACAGCCTCAATATTACACTCAGCGAGGACGTGGGCATGTGGAGTGTCATCGTAAGCTGCCAAGCGCAGGCACGGTCAGTGCATCCTCTATCACTGATATACCTATTTCAATATCGGTGATGCGTGATAATCACGCGCGCAATGTGTCAATGACCGGGGTGACGTGTGGGCGATGATGATAACCTCGGGATGCGGGTGTGCAGGTCGTGTATGAAGTGCGGGAGAGCACGCGTGGCGCGTGCGACGTATGAGGCCTCTCTTAACAAAGACCATATATTGAAGAGTTTTTGAAACAATGCACTGCATGTAAATGATGCTAAATGGTGTCGGTAAGACAGGATCAAGCGATTCTAGCTAATTACATACTGGGGGTTCATCCGTTTGTGTGCCCGACACTTATAAGGGAACAGCTCTTATAATTGGATACGGCCTCATCATTTGGAACTCTGTTCAACAAGGAATCTATTGGAAACCTCTGTATTGAAAACCTGTCTCTGAACGAACTCCACTGGAAATGGTTTATCCTCTTGATACGAGCGTCCGGGACTCTGTTACGCCTCGCTCTCTTTTCGGGAGAATATAAAACTTTAAGCGATCTACTTCTGATATACGATGCTCTGATTTGAAGGAGATCAGGTGCCAAAGAAGTTAGTGTTGCCATTCTCACAGGGGTGCTTTGATTTGACTTATCGCGGCCACACTCGGCGAAATTTAAAATGCTTGGGCCGTTGAAGTTGATACGGAAACCACAAACAAGATTGGTTCTGGACCATGCTCATTGGTCATACTGCCCGTTAGCAAAATGAGTTCACCGACGTTAGAGAAAAAATGAACGAACCAATCGGTCGTTGCCTATGATTCCACATTCAATATTCGAGTCTACAGAATGAGAATCCTCATATTCAAGGGAGTTGAGATGGAATTTCCAGCGCCTCTAGTAATCTGAACATCTAATCAACTAGTACAGGTATTATGATATGGCGGAAGCTTTCGGTGCCAGGGGTGTACTAACCCGACAATGTTATAAAAACCTCTACGCATACCCACCCACAGGTTGTCAGAATGTCTCTTGCTCCTCAGCTCGATTCTCATGTTTCTAAAGTGATAGCTACATTCTTAAAATCATGCAAGTCCTCGTTTATGAGTATATCCTACGACGCCTGACTATGATCTACATGCAGTCAGTGCTTCTAAATACTCACAGGTTGCATCGTTGACAGTTTTGATGTATGATCATGGTGAGAGTGTCTTCTGGAGTTCATAACATGCACTGACGTTCCGGCAGCCCTCACCCTTGATGACGAAGTTGGTTCCATCTCCTCATGGTGCTATTTTTATTTATTATTTATTTTGAATCAATATCAGGTTACCCTAATTTGGAATCGCCCATACGGCCTTGGAAAGATGCTGTTTATCTTCGTCAGTCTCTATCTGCCCCCGCTATGAATTATCAAAATTCTTAAGTATTCATGTAAAATCTCCACAGGTTCGCTACTTCGGAATTTCCACACTCACTTTTGATCTCGCCGGTGTGTTTATTGTCCTAGTCTCATCAACAAGACCTATAGTAATGACGAAGGGGGATTGAAGTCTTGTTCCGCCGATCTCTTTCTGATAATGTGAACCATTCATTCAAACTCTGACTGGGGTCCTCATGCTGATTTAGCCTTTTAAAGTTGTAAGTGAATAATAGGACCTGCGAGAGGTTGTTTTATCAAATCAGCATGGTTCTTTCAGCTGCAGACATTACTTACGTTGGCAGGCTGCATCGTACGTCCCCCTCGATTCCAACACTGATTTTAATTGACATCGAACAGTGGAATCCTCATATTCACCAGTGTACAAGGTTAGCACTTCCGGTTAAATAGATGATGAAAGAAGAAATTGACTCCAGGGTTGATAGTCATACTGATAGCCCGGGTATGATCTTCATTTCAAGCATAAGATTTACTGAACCATAATTGTATGCACAGATCTATGTCGCCTTTCATTGCAATAAAAAAGTGGTGTCTTGGGCTGTTGGCGTAGTTTTGTTAGCGATAGCCGCCTGGATAGTCGTTTGTATATTATTCCTCCCAGTTGGTGAGGCCATCTTCAAAACTCTTCGCTACTCTAGTCTCATCACCTGAAAAGGCGTGGCAGCACCTTCAATGTACACCTTCAGTGGGTGCTACGCTCCTATCATTTCAAATTTCGGTTTTCTTTTTCATGTTCCTCCAATGGTCATCGAGGCCAACCTCTGCCTCTGCATGCTTTATAAAGCATGGACAATATACATCGCTGAGTATGGGTCACCGCTACTTAAGGTCCTCATTCGTGACAGGTTAGTTGACATTTTTCAATAAGGTTTATTCTAGCGGCGCTAACATGAGGCAGTTTACTCTACTTTTTCAGGTAAATGACTACGTTACTATCCTCTGAACTATGATGACATCTCCCTTCCATAGCGTCTTTGTTTCTTTGCTTACTAACGCCTTAATTTTTATTTATGCTCCTCGAGACCTTTTATTTGTTGCCCTTAGGTATGTTAGTTTATGAATTTTTAGAAGATATTCCTGACAGCAGTATTTTTTTTCAAGTTGGGAGTATACCATTCCATGCATCATGGGCACTCGTTTGCTTCTCAACATGATGGAGAACCGTGTCGAACAATAGACATCTGACACTCTGATTGCTGGTCATAATGTTGTCGGACATTTCTCCACAGCAGCCTCTTTTTTGCCGGGAAGTGATGTTGTTCTTGTGGTAGACCACTTGAATCCGTCACATTATTAAGTTAGAGTGGGTGATTTATTTACTGCAGAAACAAGTGTTGTCGTTCATGTGCGATTTTCACAATGGTGTGATGTAGAGCACTATATGGCTTGTTTGTGTTTGACTGTATACAAGCTTGGTCCTTCTTTACTTCTGTTGGCTAGGTCTATTGTTATGCTTGGTTTGAAGCGACTTCTATTGAGGACAAATTTCGTGATGGATAAGACTGGAGGTAGTGCAATCTTAAACGCTGAAGCTTCATGACGGACATGTCGATAACCTTGGCTTTTCCAAGTGGCAGGGCAGGAATCACTTACCCACGTGTGTATACCATGGTGGTAGATAGGGCAAATTTGTTGCCAGGTTCATATTCAAGGGTGAAATTCACATGGTTCTGCTTAGGTTAATGATGTTAAAAATTCGTAGCTATTGGTTCTCTAAGCTGTGAGTCACGATCAAACCGTCCCGTTGCTTATTTGTGCCCTTAAAAAATCATCATATGAGTCGGAGGACTTACATGGGTACATTGAAGTGAGGATTGACAAAGACTTCATCATAATTAGAGCCCCCAATAAATGGTTTCCCACAAGCGCTCCCCACTCCCAACGCCACTTCTCTCTTCCAGGCAAAGGATCCCGCAGTTCTGGAGGATGTGGAGTTCGGTCGACAGAGAAGGGAACTCAGTCCGAGAAGGAGGGTCGTCTGTGAAAATGAAATTACCCGGGCCTTCGTTAAGATCAATACGAAGATGATATAGGTGACACCAGTGGCCTCCTTAGCAAGGGGGTGGTTTAGGTGGTGGCTTTGGTAATAACAAACGATTCGTGCTTTTTTTGTGCCTTCTTCTTCATCCAACATCGTGGTGTCCTCATAAGATCTTCCAATCCATATCCTTTGTGGACTTGGTCCTACACAATTCCTGATGGCTTTGTATATCCCGCCTGTAGCCGCCGGCAGCTGTGACACCAAAAGACGCATACTTGCTCTTCAAATTCAAGTTATGGTTGTTGGAATATATATAAAAAAAAAAAAAAAAAAAAAAAAGTCCTAACATACTAGTGTTTTCTTTTATTCACCCTCTTTTCACTTTCTATCTATCTCACCAACCAAGCACGAGTCCAATACACAAGTCCAGATTATTTCCAATGTGTGTGAGTAAAAACAAAGAATTTTGGGGTAGATAAGTTGACAAATCCATTACAGAACCAATGGCTACAAATTGTATTTCATTTGAATCAGTATATGCAGTGTATTCCATTGATACAGCCCTTGTTCCAGGGGACAAGCACCCAGATGACTGAGCAGGGAGATCAGGAGGATGATGGAAAGCCATATGATGAATGGAAAGAAATCAGAACATGAGGCTGTGTAATTAACATGAAACTGATGCATATATACAGCCACTGAGGCTGCATTACCTTGTTAGGATGATAGAGCATGGGATATTCATGAGAACTCTCGTTCCAAAGATGGAGCAATGGAAAATAAAACTTCTGATGAAGTAATCATCTGTGTAAAACATTTCCAATATTTTGTACTTTTGAGTATGTGGTCATATCTATGTGTGGACATGGAAAGCTGCTATTCTCATCTGGAAGCAGTTTTATTTCTTCTTTCTTCTGTTTGTTTAACTTGTGATATATTATCTCCTATTACATGTATAAGTACTATCTATAGTACATTGAGAATACTAGTCTACAAAACTTGAACACTCACTTCTGTCTTAAGCACTTTCATTGTTACCTGATTAGGAAGTGAACTACTGCACATGTTATTCAAGTTGCAGACACTTGGAGATACATTTCCATTACATCAATAAACATTCCCATGAGTTTTGGTTACAGTTCACATTATATTTGCATTACTATGATGCAAACAATCCTATCTAGAAACAGAGCTAAGTTATCAGTACCAGTGCCAAAGTGCAGTAGTCACTCCCAATAGCTTCAATGGTTTACTAAACATATTAGTTACATGTGTGACAACCCCATTCCATCATTACACCATTGAGCAGTTAGTTATGTTAGTGGAATACAAGAAGGAAATATAATAAATAAGATAAGTGCCAAACTATGGTTGCTTAAAAAACTCCAGCCCTGTTGGTGGTAAACTCTGAGAATTACACTGCTGAAGAATAAGCAGGAGTACTGGAGAACAGATGGTGAATGCTCTATCAAAGAGAGGATTCCCACAGTTTGATTACTTAATAAGCGCCCATACAACGAACAATAGATAGGGATAAGAGTTACATTCAACAAGCCCTTTGGTATTTTAAACCTGCTGTCTTCAGGAAGATCTATCCTGAGCCTACCTGGCTGTCAAATTGGGAAGATTTCCATTCTGAGCTTGAAATGAACTTTGGACCTTTCAACAATGCTACACAAGCAGAAACAGAGCTTGAAGAAATAGTCATGAAGGATCATTACTGAGCTGCATACTACTTCATAGACTTCACTCAAGCCTCCACTTACACCCAGTGGAATGATACCACACTCATGTGACATACAAAGGATTTCCCAAACATATCAGGACAGTCTCCTTAATTTCCCCTGATTCAGTTGGAAATTGACAGTAGATATTGGGAATGCAAGGAGTAGGATCACCTTGCAAAGCTCCCCAAGGTTCCAATGGATTTCCCAACCAGTTTAGTCCTCCCAACCAGTCCAATCAACAGTCCTCCTACAGCTCCAATTAGATGAGCAGTCTGAAAGTCTACCATCAGTTCAGGTTATTTTGAGTTTCACTTTCAATAGTAAGATTTCTAGACCCCTTCAAGATGACAAACTCCTCAAACACCTGTTGAGAATGGGCCAAGGTGAGGTTCTTGTGTAAGCTTATGCAAGGTTGTAGCTTTAGGCAAGGTTCAGAGTAGGGCTTGGCTTCAGCTTATGTGTTGCACCATCCAGATCCCATAGTACCCCTAACTTCTGAGGGTAAGGTTTGACAAAAGACTCAGGGTAATTTTAGTCAATTTTCTGACTACTGAACTACTAATTTACATACACACTATATACTAGATTAGTATTTCAAATAGTCATAGTGATTTCAAATCAAAAGAACAAAGGGGTTTCCAGAACAGGAATTAAAACAAAGGTGAAGTGAAACATGGAAAAGTAAGGATAAGGATAAGCAAGGTGTGTTACAAAGATTGTTGTGAGGTGTAATGGAAATTACTAAATAGGGAAAAAGTATTATGAATGGAGAAGCTAACCAAATAAAAGAAATGATGGAAGCAAGATCTAAACTCTGAGAGTGAGTAAACAAAGGACTGAGTGGGATTACTTGAATAGGTGAAAGGATTACTTAAGCATGATGACTAAGCAAGCAGGATCTTGCAAGTGACCTTCTTATGGCCAAGCCCATGAGGCTATGGTAGTTAACCTCAGGCTGAAAATTAAGTCTGAATTTTTCTTGGGTGAGACTGGTATAAAGGGTAAGTGATGTTTACAACATTTTCATGTCCACTCCATCAGTAGGTGGCCCTAGTACTCTCCCTTCCAAATTTGATGCCAACAGGTTTATTTAGAATGTAGTCAGTGAGAACTTGATTGATATATGAGAGCCATGGTTTGAAGGATCAAGGTACCAGAGTGACAAGGTGAGTGAGTGAGGTTCTCAGAACCTCAGGTTGTGCTAACTGTTATTTTGTAGTATCAGCACCTTCAAATGATGTACAACATCAGCTCTGAAGGTGACTGCTTTGTCATTTACTGTGATGCAAAGCTTGTGGAAACCTCAGATGATGTTAGGAATAGTAATAGTATTATGGTAATTACAGTATTACATATGTATATCTGAGTTCTAATAGATAAGCACCTGTGTGGACGCTTGCTATACTCTGCCATTTGTGTATGAGTCTGGCACAGTCCTGCTGTGCCATATGCATATGTGTGTCTGTGTCTTCCTTCTAGTACTCTTTTACTAATGTACTCAACAGGTTATGGGCCCTGGCCTAAAACTTCCTAATCACACTTGTCCCCAAACATTATCCACCTACAGTTCACCTAATCCATCCACACACACACCATGAACCACCACCACATCATCAATGACATTTCCTATAAAGCCAGAACCTCACCATATACTCATGATGACCCAGAACCTCACCATCTGCTTATCTGCTTGTGATAACATCAGGACATTGCCCCCAAACCCTAACCCTAACCCAAGTGCAACATACACAATGCTGCAATGCACCCAGCAGCCAGCTTGCAAACCCAGGAGCCATAAGGCATCACTCCTAACCACTAGATGAAATTGGCATGCAGCATACTCAGATGTGACTAACACCCATGCAAACATGTGACCACACCATGTGTTCAGGCCCTTGTACCAGGCCCTCATACCTCTTGCACTCTCATGTGCACCTACACCCTGCCAGCCTCATTCATGGCTATACCATGCATCCCTGCCCCTCATTCACATGTGTGTGTCCTCATCCACACCTACTGAACCAACAGGCTACCCGTACTGTTAAGGTGGTTATCATTTTATGTGGGAGTATTTGTCAGGGGATAACCTTCATTTCTTTACTCTTTTATTTTCTCCTTTTAATTCCCTTATATTTATCCCTTATTCACTGGCCATCCTTCATTGGCAATTTATCATTGTTCTGTCTTTTCCCTTGTGACATGACTTACTCATGTCACAGTTACAGTAGCTATATAGTTGCACACTTAGTAAGGGGCTCCAGTCTTTTCACTTCTGGACCTTCCCTTACTAGGTGAGCAATCTCCTGTACTTAGGAGTTTCTGTACTTATATACACTTCTGGACCTCCCCTTACTAGTGTCTGATGAGCTGTATGCTCCTTTGTCAGTACCAAGAAGGGTTGCCCTTTGTTAAGTCCAGAGTCAGAGACATCTTGTCCAGGGTGGTCTGGGGTGGTTAAAACACTATTTTGAGCTGGGGTATGGAGTTGAAAGGACTTGGGTTCAACTTATGTGTTACACCCTCTTATATCATCATGTCCTTGAATTTATGGAGTTGTCAGAGCAGAGTTGCAGAGTGAGAATGGAGGTAATGAGGGAAGACTAAATCAATATTCAAACTAGGGAACTAGCTATGAATACATGGAGGTTGAAATACATTCGGAGCATGGGATTAATATGGAGCAGGGTCATCTGAATGTGGAGGAGTTACTATATTAGGATGCAGGGATGCTAAATGAGGGATGGGGTCATGTGGAACTATAGAACATACTAGAAGATGACATGGAAGATAATAGAAGAGGTGATATGGAGGTCCATATATTGGAGTGATGATGTGGTGGGGATGACAGGGATGGAGTACAGAGTGTGTGGAGGTCATGTGGAGGGTGTCCATGGTATGGAGTATGACAGAGGAGAGAGATCTGTCTGGAGGGCTGAGATTGATCTGGAGAGGTGTGAAATTGAATGATAAATGGGCGCTAAGGGCAGAGATATGTCAGAGGGAATCTAGGATCTAACACCCTTACAGTATCTGAGGATAACCAATGTACCATTATGTGGGAGTGTTAGGAATAGTAATGGTACTATGGTAATTACAGTATTACATATGTATATCTGAGTTCTAATAGATAAGTACCTGTGTGGATGCTTGCTATGCTCTGCCATCTGTGTATGAGTCTGGCACAGTCCTGCTGTGTCATATATGTATGAGTCTGTGTTTGAGTGGTTAAGTGCATCCTAGATTGGCCAGAATATTTTATGACCTATACCATCAGACTGCTCCCATATACAAGATTGGTGATAAGGTCTGGCTAAACACACAAAACATTACAACCATTCACCCAATGAAGAAATTTTGGGTCATTGTCAACACATCCTTTATTACTTTAACAGATGACTCAATGTGACAGAATGTAGGGTGTGCTGACCACCCTCACACCAACTGAACCAAGTTATTAGGATCTCACCTCATGAGATCCCTGCTTGCTTAGTCATAATGATTAAGCAATCCTTTTACTATTTCAAGTAATCCCACTCAGCCCTTTGTTTATTCAGCCTCAGAGTCTAGACCTCACTCTTCATCACTTCTTTTATTTGGTTAAATTCTCTGCTCATGATACTCTTTCTCTATTTAGTAATTCCTGTGGCCTTGTGTAACAATCTTTGTAACACACCTTGCTTGAACCTTATCCTTACTCATCCATGTTTCACCTTACCTTTGTTTTAATTCCCATTGTGAAAACCCCCTTGTTCTTTTGATTCGAAATTATCCTGACTATTCGAAATACTAATCTAGTATATAAATTGTATGTAAATTAGTAGCTCAGTAGTCAGAAAATTGACTAAGGTTACCCCAAGGCTTTTATCAGACCTTGCCCTTGGAAATTAGAGATACTACAGGATCTGGATGGTGCAGCACATAGGCTAAAGCCAAGCCCTACTCTGAACCTTGCCCAAAGTTACAACCTCATGTGAGCTTATGCAAGAACCTTGCCTCAGCTCATTCTTAATAGTATTTTATGACTCACATTCCTGATCTTATGTTAATATGTCTATCATGACCACCTGTTCCAGTACTTGTACCATTAGGCAAGTTATAGCACCCTCTACTCTGTCTAATCTACAAGCAATATCAGATTTACAATGACTTTCTGAATAACCTGAGGATGTTCAGTCATCAACACTGTTGATGCTGAAGAACTTGGCTATGGCAGAGACCAAGGCACAGGACTCCTCCACCTGGTAGGCCTCCTGGTAATGGCTCTCTGATGATGTCCTAGATGATAGCAGCAATAATCCTCTGGAAGATGCTCATAGCATTGATACTAATATTGACTCAGATGAACAGATAAAAAAGGTTTTCAAATGTCTCATCCAACCACCTGCTGTGGATGCTGGTCCTAAGCCAAGATCTATGAACCCAAGGTTTATGATGGCATGGATCAAGCTAAGCTCTATACATTCTTCCTTCAATGTATGCTGAACTTCCAGGATTGCCTGTCCACATTCAAGACCAGCATATCAAAGATTCAGTATGCCATCTTGTGTAATTAAGAGTCAGAAGGGGATGGGGATGTAGGGTGTACATGTTCAATCCACCCTCATGTCAAGCCAAATATATTTTAAATTGATATTTCTCTAATGTTTTCTGATAAAAAGGGACTCAAATTATCTATGACATTTTTCAGATTTTTTTTTTTGTATTTTTATGCTAATTCTTGAGGTCTGTATTTTCTTATTTTTGTATTACCATTGATGTGGCCTTGTCTCATTTTGCTTCTGTGTCAAGTCTATGCATGTGTTCTGGATTTTTGGTCATAGCTGATAATTTGGCTGACTGATGCTCTGGATGCCAAAAGGGCTGCTAGGGGTATATACATGGATGAGACACATTTGCATACTCCCTCTCCTCAGTGTTTTGATACACACTGAGGAGGTGAGCCCTATGTATAATATGTAGTTCTAGTTACTGAAAATCATGTAGCCAATTTTTAGTCTGAAATTCCCTTGTGCACCTACTGAAGTTGTACTATCAAAATTCATTCCCTTTATTGGTTATGGGCCCCAGGGACAGATCAGACAAGTTGATGACTGTAGAGAAGTTGGCCACTGATGGTTCTAATTGGCTATTGTAGAAGGCTACTCTCAACAGTTATTTTGAATCCAAGAACCTTCTCAGACATACTGATGGCACAGCTGTCAGACCTTCAGATCCTCCCACATTCCTTAAAGGTCACATCCTCACAGATGATGAGAAGGCACAAGTGGATAAGCTGGAGAAGTATTTGTCAAGGGAAGGGTAGGTCAAGGCCCAACTCATCATTTCTGTGTCAGAGTCACTGGCTTTGATGCTTCAGAAGTCAAAGACTGCAAAGGGGGCATGGGATACCTTGGTTACTGAGATGACAAAGAAGCCTAAGATGGTTGTAATAACTCTTCAACACCAACTTCAAAACATTAAATGCTCTGAAGGTGACAATCTTAGAGACCATTTGGATAAAGCCCAAGACCTTTATGCATGGCTCAATGATATGGGAGCCATGATTTCTGAAACTGAATTTATCAACATTATCCCCACCTCACTGCCACCTTCTTATGAATCTGTCATGAATTCCCTCACCACATCTCTTGAGGAGTGTGGTAAACCTTTAGACCCTGGTAATACTATCAGAGTCTTGAAGGTGCAATATGATAGGCATAAAACCCTGTCAATTTCCCAAGAGGAGCAGGTTTTGTAGGAGCATCTGCCAAATAGGCATCTTGTTAAGTCTGGAGTCAAAGACGTCTTATCTGGGAGGTCCAGAGTGGTTGAACGTTTGATTCGAGCCAGGGTGCAGAGTCGAGAGGACTTGGCTTCAACTTATGTGTTGCGCCCTCTTGCATCATCTTGTCCTTGAATTTACAGAGTTGCAGAGCAGAGCTGTGGAGTGAGAATGGAGGTAGCGAGGTAAGACTAAATTGATATTTGAACTAGGGAACTAGCTATGGATACATGGAGGTTTAAATACATTCGGAGCATGAGATTAATATGGAGCAGGGTCATCCAAATGTGGAGGAGTTACTATACTAGGATGCAGGGATGCTAAATGAGAGATAGAGTCATGTGGAACTATGGAACATACTAGAAGATGACATGGAAGGTAATAGAAAGAGTGATGTGGAGATCCATGTATCGGATTGATTACATGGGAGAGAAGACGGAGATGGAGTACAGAGTATGTGGAGGTCATGTGGGAGTTGTCTGTGACATGGAGTATGACAGAGGATAGAGATCTATCTAGAGGGCTGAGATTGATCTGGAGGAGCATGGAGATGAATGATAAATGGGCGCTAAGGGTGGAGATCTGTCAGAGGGAACCTAGGATTTAACACATCTGCCAAACAAGTGCAGACTGTTAGGGGACAGCCTCCTGCCCACTAAGGTCTATTCTTTCCCCTATATATATCTTTTAATTTCTACCTTCCTCCCTCCATTGATTCTTTAGTTTAGTCCTTGCCTATCTTTGTTTCACTGACTGTGACATGACTTACTCATGTCACAGTCACTCACTATATAGCTGGCTACTCAGGTAAGGGGTCCTCACCTTATTCTCTTTTGGACCCCCTTACCAGGTATACTGTCCACTGTACTTGATGTTGGCAGAGGAAAGTCTGTAGTAGACAACTAACAATGTCACACAACAAAGTAGCCTTTGGACTTGTCAATATACTGGACAGAGACAAGTCCCAACGATTGCTTTTTCAGCTTACATAAGGTGCTTAAACAAGTGCTGATATAGCAGCAAGTTGAAGAGAAAAAGAAAAGAGCAGTGGGATAAAATCACAGGCCAACACTTAATTCCCATTTTCTATAATACACTTTTGGACCCCCTTACTAGTTGCCTGTAGAGGCTTGTGGGTAGGCAGAGGGTCTGGGACCCCTTTGTCAGGCCTAGGGAGCAGGCCAGGGCTGGGTGGTGTCCTGCTGGTTTAACTCCCAGCAAGCATGCCTGCAGAGCCAGTGTGAGTTGCCCTAACACAGGCATGCTCTAATTGTAAGAAGAAAGGTCACTCTATTGAAACCTGTTGAGCAAAAGGGGGCAGAAAGGAAGGCCAGGGACCAAAACAGAAGAAACATGCAAAGTCTAAATCTAAAAAGAGAAAAGGGAAGGCTAAAGCTAATGCAACAGAAGATGAAGCCTCATCTGAAGACAAGGATCAGGAGTCTGCTGCATTTAACAATTTTGACTCAAGGGCCCTGATGAGCAATTCATTGGGATCAGTAATTATATTGGACACTGGCACTAGCTCTCACATGATGCTGCACTGGGACATACTCAATAATTATCAAGCATTCCCTGAGCCTCAAAAGATTCATGCAGCTGATAAGGGCATATTTGAAGCCCTGGGATCTGGCCAGCTAGTCTTACATACTACAGCACAAGGGAAAAAGGCTGAGATCATATTGAAAGATACACTTTATGCACCATCAATTGCATTCACCCTTATCTCTATTGGCCACTGTGAAAATGCTAGTTACTGGATGGAGTTTGTGCATCAAAAATGTGTGATTAAAAACTCTCTCAGTAATATATTAATGCAAGCCCCTAATATTTGTGGCCTATATTGCTTAAATGATAACTCTACAATTCACTCCACTTATCAATGCCTTTTAATCATGGAGATTCATAAAAAACTCAGACATATCTTGCAAAAATCTCTGAGATATTCACTCAATCATGGCATGGTATTAGGTGTCAACTCTGCCTTAATTGATGACAAGATTTCCTGTGATGCATGCAGCAAATCTAAAATGATATGCAAGCCTCTTCTCCAAAAGCCAAGTGAAATATCCAAAAGACCTGGAGACAAGGTCTATTCTGATGTTTGGGGTCCTGCCAGACACCCAATGATTGACAAGAAAAACTATTACATTCATTTACTGACAATCACTCATGGGAGTCAGTGTTATATGTGATGGTTTCTAAGGACCAAGCATTTCAAAAATACAAACTATACAAAGCCATGCTACTCCATCAGAGGAACATACATATTAAAACACTCATATCTGACCAAGGGGGAATGAGTTCAAAGAATATTTGGCCAAACAAAGCACACGGCATAGATTAACAATGCATGATACTCCTGAGTCTAATGGGGTAGCTGAACATCTAAACCATACCTTAGTGGAATGGACACATGCTATGTTAATAGAATCAGTCCTCCCTAAATTCCTATGGGGATACATGATCCAACCTGCCTATTATCTCAAAAACAGAACATATACACAGGCTTCACCTAACAAGATTCCTTATGAAATGATACATCATGTTAAACCAGATCTCCAGGACCTATACACATGGGGAAAGGACATTTATGTAAAAATCAAGCAGGGAGACAAACTATCACCAAGGGCCAAAAATGCCAAAGTGGATTGGTCACTCGCCACAAAGCAATGGTCATCTTATCTATAAGCCAGATTCTCAGAAGGTAACTACTGAAAGAGATATTCTCTTTGATGGAGAACATGAGTTGAAATTAGCTCCAATAGTACCTACCGAGAAATTACTGAAGATTATGCCTACATAAACTAGGCAAGTTCAACCACCTCAATTAGGCATACCAGCACCCATTCCATCTTCCAAAGTTCAACTACCTCAATAGGGTGTACCAGCACCTGCTCCATCTGTCACACAAGTTCCACCTAAGGATATAGGCAATGATACAGAAAAATTTGCCACAGATCCAGATCTTGAAGGTCTGCAGCCAAACCAAAAGGTTATCAGCAGTCTGGTTGAAACCAAGCCCCTAAGGAGAAGTGAACATATTCACCTTCAACAAGAACAGCCAAGAACTAGCCTGATTGCCACACTGCTATCTAAAAATGATGCCAGTGCACATATTAGCATGCTTGCAGATGAAATAGATCCAGATGGCAATTACCTTGCTATTAGTAAGGAACCAGCTGATGAAGAAAATGGCAATATATTATTAGCAGACCAAGATCTCACAGAGCTAACTAATACACATGAAGCTCTAAACAATCCTATATGGAAAAAGGCTATGGACAATGAGTATGAAGCACTAATTGACAAGAAAATGTGAGAGGTTGTTTTACCACCTCCAGATGCTAATATCATCAGTAGTTGATGGACTTACATTTGCAAATGCAATCAAAATAGGGAAACAAGAGCAAAATCTTGGTTAGTGGCTCAAGGTTATACACAGAAATTTGGGGTCAATTATTTCAAGACTTATGCACCCATTGTTCACCTTGTGTCATTATGCACTATATGTGCAGTAGCTGCCAGGAAATATTGGCTGATCCATCAAATGAACATTTACAACACCTATGTCAATGCTGACCTACATGAACCTATTTATATGAAGCAACCTGAGGGATATATTCAGAAAAGCCATGACTACATGCTACAATTTGAAAGTGGTACAGATGTCTAAGCAACATGCTATCAAAGCTTGGATTTCAAAAATCAGCCTCTGATGCAGCCATATTCTATAGACATGGAGGGGAAGGCTTTGCAGTCATTGGAGCAGCTGTAGTGTGAGGGCCACGCTATTGACAAGGTCACTACAACAGGATACTCCAATATTTAGTGAGCCGATAAGGGTGATGTCCACCTGGTGTAGCGGTAATCCTCAGTTTATACAAGGTTACTAGCAATAAATACATAGAGAGCCCACCTGGTGTAGCAGTAATCCTCAGAGATCAAGCTGAGGGGTAACCATTACACCAATCACACTTATATACCCTAATGGAAAGTCACGGAAGGTCATAGAAGGTGATGGAAGGTTCTGGAAGATTCTAGAAGGTGATAGAAAGTGGTAGAAGGTCCTGGAAAGTTGTAGAAGATGGTGGAAAAGTATGGGAAGTTCCGGAAGGTAGTGGAAAGTTATAGAAGAACATAAACAGGAAACAACAACTGACAGTGATCTCCAACTGAACCCTGACATGTAGATGATTTAACAATCACGGCAGCCCAAGATTTGATATTACAGGAGATTAAAGATAACCTCATGAAGATCTTTAAAATGAAAGATCTTGGTGAGCTCCATTTGCTCCTGAACTTAAAGATCAATAGAGATAGGTGATCTCAGTATATAAGCTTCTCACAGGAGGCATACATTGATAAAATAACTGATTGCTTTAATCTGCATGATGCAAAAGGCCATATGACCTCTCTAGATCCTAATATAAAACTCTCAAAGGATCAATGTCCTAAATCTACTGAGGACAAAGTAGCTATGGCTAAGATTCCTTACAGAGAAGCTATTGGTTCATTGATATGGGCAGCAGTAGCAACCTGGTCTGATATAACCTTTTCAGTATCATTCCTATCCCAATTCATTGAAAATTCAGGTCTTATACACTGGAAAGCAGTTAAATGCATATTCAGGTATTTAAAAGGAACCAACGATTATAAGCTAACACTAGGAAAGAATCACAATGGTCTGATAGGTTATACAGATGCCAATTGGGCATTATAAGATCATAGACATTCTATTTCTGTATATGTCTTCCAGATCAATGGAGGATCTATCTCTTGGAGTTGCCAAAAACAGACTATTGTGACACTATCATCAATGGAAGTGGAATTTATCATGCTAAACCATGTGGCAAAAGAGGCACTCTGTATGCATCACTTTATTACAGAAGTATTCAAACCACTCAAATGTCTGATCAAACTCTATTCCAACAATCAATCAGCAATTACAATTGCTTATGGCAACCAACAACACATGCAGACCAAATATTTCAATATTAAGTTATATTTCATCTGAGATATAATCAAACAAAAGACATTGCCATTGAATACATGCTGACAGAACAAATGCCAGGTGACATTCTGACTAAAGGGCATCCAAGCCCTAAGGCCAGAATCCTAATCAAAAAACTAGGAATATACTTGGCTTGAGGGGGTGTGTAGGGTGTACATCTTCAATCCACCCTCATGTCAAGCAAAATATATTTTAAATTGATATTTTTCTTTTAATAAAAAGGGACTCAAATTATCTATGACATTTTTGAAAGTTTTTTTTGTATTTTTATGCTAATTCTTGAGGTCCATATTTTCTTATTTTTGTATTACCATTGATGTGGCCTTGTCTCATTTTGCTTCCATGTTGAGTCTACATGTGTGTTCAGGATTTTCAGTTATAGCCAATAATTTGGCTGACTGATGCTCTGCCAAAAGGGCCACTAGGGGTATATTTGTGGATGAGACACATTCACATACTCACTCTCCTCAGTGTTTTGACACACTGAGGAACTAATTTTTAGTCAGAAATTCCCTTGTGCACCTACTGAAGTTGTACTATCAAAATTCATTCCCTTCAGGGGATTGTTTTGTAGATAGGACAACTATTTAATGGATCATATCCAGTGGTCTGATTTGTATGGAATGCTCTGGAGTAATGTATATGGTCTAAACTACTCACATGTAGTGAACTGGCCCTTTAGCACTAGTACTGAGAGGATGGCCTGGTGTTCTGGAACACTTGTACATTTGATAGAATAACAAGTAGTCTGTCTCTGTGCTCAGAAATTTGTGAGCAATGTCTGGATAGTAGCAAAAACTTCTCTGAATATTTTCAGGTCTCAAACAATGAGTCCTGGTTAGCAATTTCATTTGGAAGGTGAGTGAAGTGCTGGTGAAGACAATGAGTGATCAGGCTGTTAAGAACTAGATTTCTAGTGTGTCTAGACCATGGTACTTATTCAGTATTGCAATTCCAATGATGATATGAGCAAAGGGGAAATAAAACTACTTTAGGACAGGGGTGATGGCTCTTGTTAGATCCTAGGTTTCCTCTGACAAATCTCTGCCTTTAGTGCCCATTTATCATTCACTTCTGTGCTCCTCTGGATCGATCTCAGCCCTCTGGACAGATCTCTATCCTCCATCATACTCCGTGCCATGGACAAACTCCACGTGACCTGTGCATACTCCATACTCCATCTCCATCATTTCCCTCATGTAATCAATCTGATACACAGACCTCCACATCACTCCTTCTATTACCTTCCATGTCATCTTCTAGTATGTTCTATAGTTCCACATTACTCCATTCTCTCATTTAGCATCCCTGCATCCTAGTATAGTAACTCCTCCGCATTTGGATGACCCCGCTCCATATTAATCCAATGCTCCGAATTTAGCATCCCTGCATCCTAGTATAGTAACTCCTCCGCATTTGGATGACCCCGCTCCATATTAATCCAATGCTCCGAATGTATTTAAGCCTGCATGTATTCGTAGCTAGTTCCCTAGTTTGAATATTGATTTAGTCTTACCTCATTAGCTCCGCTCTCGCTCCGTAGCTCCGCTCTCGCTCCGTAGCT
>QFEC01047062.1:0-13660 GCA_003316585.1 Gomphus bonarii | reverse complement strand
CACTTAGCACTCAACTTAGGTTTTCAAGCCTCAAAAAAATATATATATAAAAATAATACAGGTTACACATCATGGAAAAAGTCCATCCCCTGACCCAAGTCTGAACCCTGCAGCTCCCTGAACAAGTCATCTTGAACCACCAGCTCCAGCTCCAGATTCTCCTCCAGGTCCACCTCTGGATTCTCCTCCGCTCCATCTCCAAACTCCCGCCGCATCACCTCATCCTCATGGTCATTGAACCACTGAAACCCCATGGCTATCTTTGTCATCCCCACTGTTGGGATTTATTCCAACCAATCAAGCCAAATATAAACCTAAAAATATCGAATTTTCTCATTAATTTAATGGGGAATTATCGGTATATCTTCTTTTATTTTTCTTTTATTTTTGCATTGTAAAAAAGGCATGTACTTTTATTTTTGTACGACGCGTCGCCGGATTTCAAACTCCGCCGGATACGACGCGCGCGATAATTCCTCGTTATGATGTTCGACTATGACATCATACGGGTGAAATGTATTTGCTCGCATTTGCGCGCAAGTGCATTTTCTCCTCAGTGTTGACCATAACACTGAGGAGGTGAGCAGTGTATTTTCTTATGTACAATTAAATCTAATGTAATTCTAGTTTTAACTTTAGGTAGTTTTCTTTTATAAACAATAGTGTTGACCATAACACTGAGGAGTTTTAACTTTAGTTTGACTTCCCTTGTGCACCTACTGAAGTTGCACCAATATAATAGAACTCATTATCCTTCACCCACCACCAACGTCTGCATCAGTGGACCCATCTCCTCCATCCAGGAGTCCAGGCCAGGTCGCAGTGACACCTCCACCTTCTACCTCTTGGGCCACATGACCTCTGGCTCCTCAGATTCCACCTGCACCTTCTGCTTCCCACGTGATACACCAGAGCCACTCACTCTGGGTCTCTCCTCTAAGTCCCCCACTGCTTGCAAACCCTCCAGGTCCGCAATCACCTCCGGCACTGGGACACACTTGATTTTCTGCTCCACATAGTGGGAGCAAGATGTGCCCCTCCCCACAGGCCTCACATGGATCTCTGGCCCCACCACCTGATATGCGTCAGGGTCATTTAAGACATATGATAGATGAGTGGCCTCAAAGGGTCCAAGACCCACCTGACGACCTGCCTCCCTCACATCCCTGGCCTGCTCACTCAGCCAGGCATTGTGGGCATTCCACAGGGTAACCTGTTCCTACCTATGCTGCTTCTTCTCTCCATCTGCCAAAATCAGCTCCTGGTGTTGCTTCCGCTCCACCTCTTTGGCCTTGCGGAGCTCCCACACCTGGAGTTCCCCCAGAGACAGCACCTCCACAATAATGTTGGGGTCCTTGGCTGGACCACTGGTTTCTGCAAGGCATGCAGCCTAATGGGCTGCCCACTCCTCCACCTTCCACTTTTCAAGGCACAGTCTCTCTGCCTCCTCTTGCGCCTTCCGCTCCTCCTCTGCTTTTCTTAGGTACTCTGCCTCCTCCTCAGGTGCTCCACCTCCTCCTCCGCTTTTCTCAGGCATTCCACCTCCTCTGCTTTACATGGGCACTCTGCCTCCACCTCCTTCTCTGCCACCCCTGTCTCGTACTCCTCCATGAGCACACATATCCACTCTCTGATTATGTCTAGGTGGTCCATAGGGTAGACGACGAGTTGGCAAGCATACTTGAACAAATGCAGAAATGCTACATCCTTATATACCTGCTCCAGTCCAGTGCTAACCTACTTTCCCATGGTAACTTCCATCTTAATCGCCGCAGCCTCGAGGCTTGGCCTTTAATGGGGAGGTACTGTTAGATCCTAGGTTTCCTCTGACAAATCTCCGCCCTTAGCGCCCATTTATCATTCATTTCCATGCTTCTCTGGATCGATCTCAACCCTCCAGACAGATCTCTATCCTCCGTCGTACTCTGCACCATGGACAACCTCCATGTGACCTCCATATACTCTATACTCCGTCTCCATCACTTCCCTCATGTAATCAATCCGATACACGGACCTCCACATCACTCCTTCCATTACCTTCCATGTCATCTTCTAGTATATTCTATAGTTCCTCATGACCCCATCTCTTGTTTAGCATCCCTGCATCCTAGTATAGTAACTCCTCTGCATTCAGATGACCCCGCTCCATATTAATCTCACACTCCAAATGTAATTAAACCTCCATGTATTCATAGCTAGTTCCCTAGTTCAAATATCGATTTAGTCTTACCTCATTACTTCTGTTCTCACTCCACAACTCTGCTCCGCAACTCCATAAATTCAAGGACAAGATGATACAAGAGGGCACAACACATAAGTTGAAGCCAAGTCCTCTCGACTCTGTACCCTGGCTTGAAATCAGCAGTTCAACCACTCCGGACATCCCGGACAAGACATCTCTGACTCCAGACTTAACAGCTACTGGGAACAACACTCCAAAGTCACTTGAGAAAACAACTCAAACAAAAACTTGGACTGCCACCAAGACAAGGGCAAAAACCCCACCACACCATCGATGAATTCTAACAACAACAAGAAGATGTCAAACAACAACAACAACAACAACAAATCCAGCAACTCCACCTCCAACAGCAACAACACCTAGAACACCGCCAAGAAGAACCCAGACCTAGCATCAAAACTAGGAAAAGATGGTAAACTGACTTAACAGGAGCAACAACGCCACTTTGAGCAGAACCTCTGTCTCTTCTGTGGCAGAACAGGTCACGTAGCCAAGGAATGTCCAAAATCAACTTCCTCCACTGCAAAAGGATGAGCCGCTTCCACAATGGACAGCAAATCATCCAACAAAAAGAACTCTGATGTGAAGTCCACACTGGAGTCAAAAAAACAACTAAGCAGCCCTCTGACTCTGGCACCAGCTGAGGGCTGCATTGATCCCCATGGTACAATAATGGAATTACATCTCAATGCATCTGCTCTTTCCAGTCTGAACTCCTTGACTATACATCTCACCTCTGAACTAATTCCTAATAAAACCATCAATACACTTATTGATTCTGGATCAACTCATTGTTTCCTAGATTCTGTTTTTGCATCTAATTACCAACTCCATACCCATGATATCATCCCAATTCTGCTCCAGCTGTTCAACAGATCAACCAATTCAGTCATCCACAAGGCAATCAACCTTCTGGTTTGCTTCCCTAAGGGGGAGGAACACTCCATTACGTTCTTCATAACTCTGCTAGACTCCAGCTGTTCCACAGTTCTTGGACACAACTAGCTCACCTGCTACAATCCGTTGATTGACTGGGCTTTGAGCAGTGTTACCTTCAGTTCTCCATCTCCAGCTGAGTCTATGGTGCCACCTGAGCCAGCAACATCAGTTCCACACTTATCCAATCCTCCGTCTCCATCTCTGTCTCCACTCATTGCTCCCAAAATCACATTGGTGAATGCAGCAGCATTTACCCACATCTCCAAAATGGATGGTACACAAACTTTCCAACTACTGATAACAGCATCCAACAAGTTAGACTCAAATGATGCTCCAGTCGATATGACTGGCATTCTGGAAGAATATCATGACTTCATAGACATTTTCAGTAAGGCCAAAGCCAATACAGTAGCTCCACACAGGCTGTATGACCTCAAGATTGAACTTGAAGATAGAACATCTCCCCCCTTTGGTCCAATCTATTCCCTCTCTCAGAGTGAACTAAAAACACTTTGAGAATTTCTAGATGAACATGTCTCCATGGGTTTCATCTGCCCCTCCAGGTCCCCCAGAGGAGCTCCAGTCCTATTTGCCTGTAAAAAGAACAGCTCTCTCCGACTCTGTGTCGATTTTAGAGGGCTCAATAAAATCATGAAAAAGGACCACTATCTGCTCCCCAGAGTCACAGACCTCCTCGATACCCCCCGTAAGGCTTGGATATTCACCAAAATTGACCTCCAACATGCCTATCACCTCATTTGAATCCAGGAAGGTGATGAATGGAAAACTGCCTTCAGAACCAGATACAGATCATTCAAGTGGTGTGTAATGCCTTTTGGACTCACTAATTCCCCTGCAGCATTTCAATGCTTCATGAATGATGTTTTCTCTGACCTCCTTGACATCTCTATCCTCATTTATTTGGATGACATCCTTGTATACTCCAACAACCTAGACCAACATAGAGGACACATTCAAGACATACTCTGGTGACTCCAGTTGAACCACCTGTATGCACACACAGACAAGTGCTTCTTCCATGTTGACACCGTTGAATATTTTGGTTATATCCTCTCACCCAACAGCCTCACCATGGCTGACGACAAGGTCAAAGTCATTCAGGAATGGCCTGAACCATGAAAAGTCAAGTCCTTCCTTGGATTTGAAAAATTATATTGCCATTTCATATGCAACTATTCTGATCTTACTGTTCTGCTAACTCATTTGACCCACAAGGACACTCTGTGGGTCTTTACGGATGCATGCTGGAGTTCATTTGAAACCTTGAAAAAGGCCTTCACAACCACTCCTGTGCTCACCCATTGGATCCCTGGGTCCCCACTCATCGTCAAAACTGATGCCTCTGACTATGCACTCGCTGCCATTCTATCAACAATATCTCCAGTCAATAACAACATCCACCCAATCTCCTTCCACTCCTGGACCTTCACACCTCTGGAACTAAACTCTGACGTCCATGACAAGGAACTGCTTGCAATTTTTGAAGCGTTCAAGTGCTGGCGCCACTATCTGGAAGGCTCCTTGGAAGCAATCAATGTTATTACAGACCACAAAAACCTGGAACATTTTTTCACAACCAAACTCCTTATTCAATGTCAAGTCCAATGGTCTGAATACCTTTCTCAATTCAACCTTGTTATCTGTTTTCTCCCTGGATGACTCAGAGCTAAACCTGATGCTCTGACAAGACAATGGGACATCTACCCTAAAGAGGGAGGAAGCAACTATGCAACCATCAATCCACACAACTTACATCCAGTCTTTACCTCTGAACAACTCATCTCCTTACTCTGCACCACATCCTTGTGCTTCCTGGTATTTCACGCCGCTATGGTCATGGACATCAACAGGTTGCACCTGGACATTAAAAGCATCCTCTGCTCCAACTCCATCACCCCTTCCCATCTTGACAATCCCACAGGATGTTGGTCTGTAGACTCCAAAGGATTCCTCTTCTTGGACAAACACATTTATGTCCCTGATGTTGGCAACCTTTAACTCCATGTACTACAAGACAAGCATAATCATCCTATATCCAGACATTTTGGATAGAACTGCACGCTTGAACTCATCCATAGAGACTACGTTTGGCCCAAGCTCCACACCTCCATTAAGTCCTATATTAAATCTTGTACTATCTGCATGCATTCTAAGTCACAGAGACATCGCCCCTATGGACTACTCAAGCAGCTCCCTATCCCTGAGCATCCTTGGAACTCCATCTCCATGGACTTTATAGAAAAACTTCCACCATCCTCCAGATACAACACCATCCTCATCATTGTCAACAGACTCACCAAGCAAACCATCTTCATCCCCACTGTCAACACAATCAATGCTCCAGTACTTGCAAAACTCTTTGTACTCCACATGTTCTCTAAACATGAAGTTCCATCCCAGGTTACCTCTGACCATGGTACAGAATTTGTATCCTCCTTCTTTCAATCCCTTGGAAAGGCTCTTGACATGAAGCTTCACTTTACCTCCAGATACCACCCTGAAGTCAATGAACAAACTGAATGGATGAATCAAACACTGGAACAATACCTTCAAGTCTATTGCAACTACCAACAGGACAATTGGTCAGACCTCCTTCCCATTGTGGAATTCATGTACAACAATGCTCCGAATGCCACCACCGGCATTTCACCCTTCTTTGTCAACAAGGGTTATTATCCCAACATCACCATACACCCTGAACGAGACCTCACCTCCTCAAGGGCATGAGACTTTGCAGTAGACTTAGATGAACTCCATCAAGAACTCCACAAAACAATCTCCGATGCCCAACAATGGTACTCCGCCTCCATGGACCACCGCCAAACTCCACCTCCAGAGTTCAAGATTGGTGACAAAGTCTTTGTCAAATCAGATAACATTTGAACTACTAGACCTTCTAAGAAACTATCTGAAAAGTATCTAGGTCCCTTTGAGATCATCGCTCAAGTTGGCTCCATCTCCTTCACCCCTCTGGCTTCCTGACAACATGCATGTGATACACCCCATCTTCCATGTCTCCATGCTGGAACCATCCACGCCAAACGACTTCCCTAATCAAGTTGCTCCACCTCAACCTCTCGTCATTATTGATGGTGAACCTGAATATGAAATCTCTAAAGTCCTCGACTCCAAGGTTGACAGACACTGCACTTGTCCCTTACTATACTTGGTCAAGTGGTCCAGATACAAGGGCATGGAGGACAAAACCTCCTGGCTCCCTGCATCTGAACTTAGCAATGCATCTAAAATTGTCTCAGATTTTCACGAGTCCTATCCTAACAAGCCAGGACCTTGGCCCTTCACTCAGCACTTGACTTAGAATTTCTCAAGCCAAATATATATATATATATATAAATCAAGTTATACATCATGAAACAAGTCCATCCCCTGACCCATCTCTGAGCTATTTGGCTCCCTAAACAAGTCATCTGGAACCACCAGCTCTGGCTCCAGATTTTCCTCCACCCCATCTTCAAATTCCTGCCACATTGCCTCCTCCTCATGGTCATTAAACCGCTTCAACTCCACAGCTATCCTCATGATACCCATCACCACAGTCTGCATCAGTGGCCCCATCTCCTCCATCCAGGAGTCCAGACCAGGTCACAATGACACCTCCACCTTCCGCTTCTTAGGCCACGCCACCTCCAGCTCCTCAGACTCCACCCATGCCTTCCACTTCCCATGTGATACACCAGAGCCACTCACTCTGGGCACCTCCTCCAAGTCCCCCACCACTTGTGAGCCCTCTGGGTCTGCAACCACATCTGGCACCAGGACACATTTTATCTTCCTCTCCATGCAGCAGAAGCACAACATGCCTTTCTCCACAGATGGCCACTCGCACTCTCCCCTGCGCCTCTGGCACCCTCTACACTTCAAACAGACCTCCAGCCCCACCACCTGATATGCATCAGGATCATTTATGATGTATGACAGACAGGTGGCCTCAAAAGGTCCAAGACCCACCTGTTGACCCACCTCCCTCACGTCTCTAGCCTGCTCATTCAGCCAGGCAGTGTAGGTGTTCAGCAGGATGACTTGCTCCTGCTTCTGCTGTTTTTTGTCACTATCTGCCATGATCAGCTCTTGGCGTTGCTTCTGCTCCGCCTCTCTGGCCTTGTGGAACTCCCACACCTGGAGCTTGCCCACAGACAAGACCTCTGCAATAATACTTGGGTCCCCAGCTGGACCACCAGTTTCTGCAATCCATGCAGCCTCACGGGCCGCCCACTCCTCCGCCTTCCGCTTTTTGAATTGTAGTCTTTCATCCTCCTCCCTATGCTCTCTCTCAAGGCGCTCCCTCCACTCCACCTCCTCTTGCATTTTCCACCCCTCCTCTGCTTTTCATAGGTGTTCCACCTCTGCCTCCTCCTCTGCTTTTCTTTGGTACTTCACCTCCACCTCCTTCTCCACCAGCCCTGTCTTATACTCCTCCATGAGCAGACGGATCCGCTCTCTGATATTTTCTAAGTGGTCCATAGGGTGGGCATCAGGTTGGCAAGCGTACTTGAACAAATGCAGAAACACTATGTCCTTATATACCTACTCCAGTCCAGCACTAACCTACTTTCCCATGGCAACTTCTGTCTTAATCACCATGGCCTTGAGGCTCGGCCTTAATGGGGAGGTACTGTTAGATCCTAGATTCCCTCCAACAAATCTCTGCCCTTAGCGCCTATTTATCATTCATTTCTGCACCCCTCCACATCGATCTCAGCCCTCTGGACAGATCTCTATCCTCCATTGTACTCTGCACCATGGACAACCTCCATGTGACCTCTGCATACTCCATACTCCATCTCCGTCATTCCTCTTACATAATCAATCTGATATATGGACTTCCATGTCACTCTTTCTATTACCTTCCACGTCATCTTCTAGTATGTTCTATAGTTCCACATGACCCCATCTCTCATTTAGCATCCCTGCATCCTAGTATAGTAACTCCTCCACATTCAGACAACTCTGCTCCATATTAATCCCATGCTCCAAATGTATTTAAAAACCTCCATGTATTTGTAGCTAGTTCCCTAGTTTGAATATTGATTTAGTCTTACTTCATTACCTCCATTCTCACTCTGCAACTCCGCTCTGCAACTCTGTAAATTTAAGGACAAGACAATGCAAGAGGGCACAACACATAAGTTGAAGCCAAGTCCTCTCAACTCCATACCCTGGCTTGAATCAACAGTTTGACCACCCCAGACATCCCAGACAAGATGTCTCTGACTCTGGACTTAACACACTTGCATGTATGTTACTGATATAATACAGCTCTAAAGGGTCTAAAAATACACCAGCACAAAGAGAAAATACTTATCAAGATTTGTGATTATTTTCAGATATTTTGATCAATTAGTTTGAGCTCCACAGCACTTCAATGCAGGTAAGGTGCACTGTTGAGTTGGCCAAAAAATGCATTTTAAAATAATATTTTGGGCTTCTACTGTTGAGAGCACCAAGACAATATGCAGGAAGGATCATTTTTGTGAAGTTTCGGATGAATCTGTCAGGAATTGATCGAGGAATGAGAATTTGAAAATTGGCTCAAAATAAGAATGAAAATGTGACATTGGCGAGTGTAACTTGCTGGAGTAAGATGAATAGACTAACGCTTAGAAATTGATTGAGTACTTGATAAATTCAGGCCTCGCTCTCCGTATGAGTACGGTTCATTTATGCAATGAACCGGTTCGACGTCTCTTCTCGATATAATTTTAAACCAACCTCTGTTTTTTTTTTGTTGAACCACACTGCTCACGTGAATGCATCTATATGCCATGGATAGTTACAATACTACTACCCACCAGCTTTACAATCAAATTGAGGTTCAAACGGTTGAGCTTGCCCGAGGGAGCCAAATATTACAGTATTTTGTGTCTGAGTCTCATACATCAAGCAGAATAGTTTTGACAGGCCACAGCTCAGCTTTCATCGTTGGCCGTAACGTTCACACTATACAAGTGGCACCACACTACACAAGTGGCACCACAAGCGGTGCCTTGCAAACCACAGATCATTCTCTGAAATATCCTCACAACTGACTTAAAAGTCATCCCTGATCCGATGATGTAGCCTTTTCCCGTATCGAACAAGGTGTGCACTAAACATTACAAGGTAACATGTATTAGTGATCGAGAAACTCAGGAACTAATGTCTTCTTGTGGCCAATTCACTACACCAGAAGGATATGGTGTCATATTAGGAAGCTGATATATTCGCAATTCTTGAAGAACACTGGGGAAGATGATAAATGTATATACACTTAGGAGGCAAACGTGTTCGTTTGCGAAATCCAGACAAAGCGCGTAGCTATGCGAAGCCACAATCTTTGTCAATCAGGGCACACAATCAGCACGCCACTGATATGTAATCAAGGCGCACGTAACCAGAAGATGTGGACACATAAAGAAGAATTTAAAAAGAAAAATCTCGCTTGTCTTTTGAGTTGTTCAGAATGGTTGCAACCATAGAGCAAGTCGCGGACCAGACTTTTGACTTTATCGTCGCTGGTGAGTAGCTTGGTGGTCGTGGTCCACTACAACATAATTCAATATTTGTTGCCAGGTGGTGGGGTACGTCCTTTACATCATTCACACCAGTATAGCAGTTTCAGCTCCTTGTTTCTCAATAGACTGTGGGACTTGTGCTAGCAGTGCGTCTTTCCGAAGATCCGTCGGTCTCTGTCCTCGTCCTCGAAGCTGGCTCTGCAAATATTCAGGATGAAGCTATTCGTATGTTACCACCCTGTACCCATGTTCAATTCCATTGCTGAAGCTAGATACGTAGTGAGACCGGTGTCGTGGGGTTCTCATTTCGGAAATACAAAGTATGACTGGGCATTCAGCACGGTACTTCCTCTACATCCTCGTATAACACGATCATGTACCCATAGGGAACTTCCAGGTCCCTCAGCACTGCTGTGGCGATAGGTCTGTCTCTTGGCCAAGGTACATGTTGCATTTGGGTCCTTTTTTTACCGGGTAATCTGATTCCGATAAAGAGGCAAGGGCCTTGGCGGGAGCTCAGGCATCAACTTCTTTCTGTATCATCGCCCCTCCAAATCAGACATCGACGGTAGCTCTGAATGTCCAATCTTGTTCTCATATCAATGAGTTTCTTCACAGCCTTCGAAACCCTCGGTAATCCAGGCTGGAATTGGGACTTGCTTAAAAAGTATTACATGAAGTCGGAGCGGTTCATTGAACGGGTAGTCGAAACTGAGAGCATGAGCTATGGCCTCAATGACCATGGAACGGATGGCAAGCAACCAGCATACAATATATGATCAATCGGTTTATTGAGCCGTGATTATCAGGGCCACTTGCAGTGGCGTATCCAATCATGATGACCAATTTTGAGAAACCATACCATGAGGTGCGTAGGGTAAAGATATTTCTGTGACACCTGATGGAGCTGGTCTTGCTACTCAGGCGCTGCAAAACTTTGGAATCAGCCGCGCCAAAGAACCCGTATGCATGTCATTCGTCGCACACACATATTTTGATGAATGGCGCCATTCCAGTTTTCCGGAGAGGTAAGGTTCTGAAAAATCAACTTCCTCCACTTATATATCTCCTGCAGACTACTGGCACGTGGTTAACTCCGGTCTCAATAAATCCTATTACCCAGGTTCGCTCGTATGCTGCCAACGTCTGTCTACCCTTTTTATCCACCCTTTTCATCCACAACAAAGTTTTCTTTTTTTTTTCAGATGTACTACGAACCAAACGCATCTCGTAGTAATCTCACTGTGCTTGTATCTGCTCAAGTGACTAAGATCATTATGAAGAATCACGGGGGTTCTGTGACGGCTACGGGCGTGACTTTTGTGCAAGAGGGTAAAGCCTATCAGGCAAACGTGGCCAAGGAAGTCATCTTGTCCGCAGGGTGCGTGGACAAGCCTGTGAGAGATGCTCAGTTTTATATTCTTCCCCACAGCGCAATCGTCTCTCCTCAGGTGCGTCCGCCAGATACCCCGACTTTTTCATTTCTATGTATTCGAACCTCGACATGCAGATCCTCGAGCTATCCGGCATCGGTTCCAAAGATGTCCTGCAAAAGGCCGGTGTAGAAGTTCTTGTTGACCTTCCTGGTGTTGGAAATAATGTACAGGAACATCTCGCCTGTGGAGAGAGTTACGGTAACATACCTACGCCGCTATGGCCATCGAATTTACTTTGACTAAATTATCTCACAGAGGTGCGGAAGGATAAGGAAGAAGAATTTTTCACCTTTGACAGCCTGCGAGAGCCCGATGAGCATGCAAAGCAAACAGAGCCGTTGTAAGCTGCATCTCCCTGCCCGTTCCTTTGTCTAATCTCCCCGCCTCTGCAGCAAGACTGAGGGAAAAGGGGTGTTCGGCATGTCAACCGTCTGCATGACCTTCGTTCCTCTTTCCGGGATCTCCTTAGATGCAAAGTCTCTTATCTACGATCTCAAGGAGTCCATTGCCGCGGGTATCGGTGCTGACAAATACTCTCCTGCGTTGCAAAAACAATATAATATCCAGCTCTCTCACATTGATGACCAAGAGCCTACTTGTGAGCTTACTCTTACACAAAGGTTTTCCAAGCCGAGTAAGCTCAGACTGTCCAGTATCTTTGTTTATTTATCCTGGTCATGCTCATTATGGCGTTTTGTTGTTCAAGGCTCTCACAACCTCAAGACGAAGCAAATCACATTGACCTCTTTTCTTAACCACCCGTTCTCCCGGGGGAGTATTGTGGGCGCTAATCGCTTATGCTTTGTTTTATACTTTTTGCTCACGCACTCTTCCATATAGCATATTGAGACAAAAAATCCTATGGTGCCACCGTCTATTGACCCCCATTATTTCGAGGAGGAGTACGGTGCGTTCTGTATGTGCATCGTGTCGACAAGGTGTTCATTATCATACTGGTCCACATCGGCAGACATTAGATCGTTTGTGGAGATCTTCAAATTCAATCGCAAATTGATGCAACAAGAGTCTCTGAAGAGTATCTTTACAGGTACATTTCCATACTCTCATGTACCACAGGAGTTAGAGAACCTTTGATTGAGCTTTCTGCTGTCAGGACAAGAAGTCAATCCTGGTCAGAACGTCCAGACTGACGAACAAATCGCAGGTGTGCTCAATCTATGGAGTGCACCTTGCTTTCTCCTCAGTTAACCATTGTTCCACCCCGCCGAACAGGTTATATCAAAGCCAACTTCAGCACAACGAGCCGTAGGTTCATGTTATCCTGTAGACGGAGTGACAGAAAACCTGAAGAACACGCATTCGGACAGACACCATCGGATCCTGCTCTATGTTACCTCTCGAGGATGGTGGCGTAGTTGATACCAAGCTGAAGGCATGTGTGAACCATTTTCCCAATCCACGTCTGCCAACTACAATGCAGGTCTACAATACCACCAATATCCGAGTGGTTGACATTTCTATCCTCCCGTTGCACATCGGTGGCCACATGCAAGGTAGTTACTTATGATTTACATGATTCGGACTAGTTCTAACGCTCTTGATTTACTAGCCACAGCGTATGCCCTTGGAGAGCTAGGTAACAGTTGTGTGGTGGTTGTCCCTAAAAGTGGGCTGATTCACCCTTTTCTTTGTCAGGCGCGGACATCATCAAAGGAAAGGTCTGAATGCACAAACTTGCTCTAAAGGTGCTGTGTGGTAGTGGTGCATAATATCGACTATAGTGCTTTCCTGTGTACAATGATGCCTAATCGAATGGTCAAACACCCTGTCTAGTGGTTATGAATATAAAAACCAGCCCTCATTCTGTCGGACATGTGTGTGGGTTTCAACATCACTCCTGGGGACACTTCGCTTGATATTATCGCCTTCTGATATCTTTTGTCCAGTAAGATACCAATTGGCATCTCTTGGTTTGTGAAGGACTGTGAGTTCTTAGTCGAAGTTCGTCCCTTTCTCAGGCGTGTTGCACGATATAGTACAATTAAGGTAAGATATCACTCCGATTTCATCATACGTATATCATTGTGCACTTAAATCCGACCTTCGGTGGGTAACTGATATCGTATGCATCATCTTTTAAGCAAAGAAACTTAGTGCGACTGACATCTTAATGCCCCTCGAAGCATGTCCGACATAGATTACCTCAGGGATCATGACAGAGCGTCAAATGCGCAACGCCTTTGGGCTCTCCCGATTGCCGCCAGGACTGCGGTACCTTTATATTCGTACCATTTGATGCTCTTCCCTTACTCATTTCTAAAGTTGTGTGTTCCGTATGGTAAGGAGCATTTTGAATATCTTCTCACATTCTTACTCATCTCTAACGCTGAATGGTACTTCTTATACTCAGTAATTGAGCGTCTCTCTATCCCTGGATAGGGCACAGTGATACATGTGACCAGGTGCCGATGCATCTTGGTTTCCCACTTAAAAAAAAACAACGCCGTTTTGAATATGCAGAGCAAATAATCTTTCATGCCTTTTCTCAC
>QFEC01046751.1:0-11339 GCA_003316585.1 Gomphus bonarii | reverse complement strand
CATGAGAAGACTCACAATAAAAATGAAACAATGGGTATTAAAAGATGGGGAAAAAATATCCAACAAAGTATCCAACAAAAATCCTATTTTCAGTGATCCCAGCACAACTGCCCATCCATGCACTGTGTGGAAGTCTGTCGCTTCTATTCCAAAGCAGTTAAATTGCCTCTTTCTCTCTCACATTAGTTAAAGAGATATTTTATCTATAAAAGCTACCTAACTTTCAGGTAGCATAGTAGTCTATATAAAATATATGCTCCCCACTCTGATCAGTGCTTTGACAAGTACTCAAAAAAAACCATCATTCAGACTCCTCATTTGAGATCTGAATTCTTCCAGATAGGTATTCAATAACACTTTGACATTGCTCACAAATTTTCAAACATAGAGACAGAAAAACTGTATTTCTACAGAATTTACAAGCTATCTACAACACAGTCCAATCTCTTGGTACCAGCAGTATGATAGAATTACCATTAGAATACAGAACAACAGAATTCTCCTATATAACATGAGTCATCTAAAATAGTTTCATTTCACAATACGGTTGGCTACAAATGAGCCAAGAGTGCCACCGCCGCAAAACAATACTTTGACCAGGTTCACCAAGAACCCATGATTCATGAGAAGACTCACTTATGAATCTCCATGTCTTCTTGATGTCCAGGCGCGGCAACAAGATTTATTTCCACGAGCGGCAAAGCTTTTGCTGCCGGCTTCCACTATAATGAAGCTGCAATACTGGGCTACGAAAAAAATCCAGCACTCTTATTGTTCCTGCAAGCTCTCAAACCTGAAAGCCATCAATTTAAGTCTCTACAGCTGTGGACTGCAATTGGGCTATTTTAGACAAAGCGAGGAGGAAATGGAAGAGGAAAGGCGGAAAACTGCTGAGACGCTCGTCAAGAAGCTGAAACGATATGTCTGCGCAGCTCAAGGATGTGGAATCGGAGCAAACACCTCGAAATTTCTCAAAAAATGCAAGGTATCTATCTCAATTCATTTTTAGTTGGACGTGATGGTGAGAATGTGGTTGCGGGTGCCGGAAAATGCAGCACAGAATACAAACCCTTGTATTGTAGTCGTGAATGTCAGCGTTGGGTAAGACTTCTTGGACATGGCATCTTCCGACTCAACTTTACAAGCCTCTTATGTACATGGAGTTGGAGCGCCACAAGCTTTACTGTGTCCCCAAAAAACCGCCACCTCCAACGCCATTACCTTCTCAGTCTCCATGTGCACAAGGGGTGTTCATTCCATAACGAATCCGCGTCCTGGCGGGAAGGGTCCTATGAAGATTTCGTCCTCGACCATTGATGTCAATGTCCTCAAAGCGATACAATAACTCAGCTTCGAAAGACAGTGATTTGAGGTTCTTCCGCAGATTGGGTGATTATATGAGGTGTGTCATGATTGGTATAGTCTGAGTTTCCTTTTTGTAGTGTATTCTGAAGACGTGGTTTGATTTCAAGGCTACGGATGAATTTAGCAATGATAAGTTCCGAAGAATCTCAAAAGAAGTATTATAATATAGCTTCTACCTGTTCAATGATACAACCATCATAATATAGTATCAGTCCCTTTACTTGCTATCCCTTACTTGCCATCACGGCACAATATATCGAAACTTGTGACACAGGGTCGTCAGCGCATGAACGAATTGAGCCAAATACAAGACTTACAAACCAAGAACACTGCAAGAGATGGGCGGGTGAGTCCCGAGTGAATCACGAAAGACTCACCGAATGGCCGGAAACCTGAGAGTCACGACCACGAAGACTGAGTAAGTAAAGGAGAAAGAATACACGAGACACCGAGACCAAATGAAGCAGCACGGTGATACTCTCAAGAATCCATACAAATGGTATGTATCCTCGGTGCATGATATTCGCCTCTAATTCCTATGATGCAGGCGAACGGCAGAGCAGATAAGTGGGAACTATGGCTGTGTGGGTGAGCGCACAGACTGAAAAAATAAAATGACGAACCCAAATACGGAGGTTGGCTCTCTGAGTATTTCTTCTTGAGTCTCGTGGGGACGACTTAAAATTATAGCAAAAAAATAACGATTTAATTAAAATAATTTCCGTATGAGATATTGGGGGTTTCAAATAAAATTTACCACACCCGAATATCTCCCAGTTGTAGCGTGTATGAGTGCTGGAAAGATTCGGTCCCAAATTTACGCGAGCCGTCAAATTGTGGTCATATGATCATGTCGGCCATCGGATTACTTCACTGCAACATGAAATTTCTGTGGCGCTGTCGATCAAGGACCGAGGAAACAACTGTTTGACTTGAGCGGAGGTATTAATCAGACGAGGAATTACAAAGCAATGTGACACGGCAAATAATGACGGGAAAAATTCAATACATGCTGTCTGTGCAAGCTGCCAAGCTAGGAGCCAAGCGAAAAATAATAATAATAATAATTTTTGTTATTTTCACTGGCCCTGTAGCCTGCAGTACAATTTCTCCTCCGCTCTCCACCCCAAATATGGAGCGCAATGCTGACGAATCTCGTGTTGACTATCACTGAGTCACTATTGCATCTTATAGTAACCCGCCTTTTACTACCGTAAATTCCAACCCCGACGTAGCAGTTGTTTGCTGAGGTCCATCGAGAACTTGTGCAGCCTTATGGGCATCCATCGTCTCATACACAATCTAGGGACTACCGATCAGGGGACACTTTCGTGAGTACAAGACGTTCGTGAAGCTTGCGATGCAGAAAGCCTGAGAAACTACAAGTCGGTCCCGGTCCTCAATGCTTTCTTTACCTTCGCAGTCCAGTAGTTCTCAAATATCACTCCGACACCACAGCCGGCAGCAGGGCGTTCTCGCTCTACTCGGACGCAACTACCTTCGCAATCCGATGGTTCCCAAGACGTCATTGCGACACCACAAGCAGTAGCAAGACCTTCGCGCTCTATTCGGACGCGTCGCGGTGGCAATCCCTATACTGTCCTTGAATCTACTCTCATATACAACGCGGCACACTCCTCCTATGAACCTCCAGAAGAATCGGTTCTTAGTTGTCCCTCTTCCGGTGGCTCATTGTCGCTGATTCCCTTCGCTGCAGTTTGCCTCAGGACCTTCAAGAGCCATCTGCACTCATCAACTTAAGACGTATTACGTCTTACTCTCTCCCTGAATCTGCTGAGACGCATAGCACTCATTTCTCTCCTCAAGTACACATAGAAATTATTCCTAATGTTGCATCTGAAACCTCGAGTGAGATTTCCTCCCCTGCACAGCCTGCAGTGGAACCTCGGAGATTCCGCACGCATTACCATATCATGGCACACTCTATCCCTGACTCGGCTGTAACACACCACGTAAGCGTTATATCTTCCGCCTTGCTCTCAGGTCATAATCTCAGCTTCCTTCCCCTCCAAACACGGTCCGTCAACAGGACTTCATATCATTCACGCCTGTCTACGGGTCACCAGTGCCCCAACCTTCAGTTTATCATCCACTGGCTTCCAGCAGTTGCCCTGGGTAACTGTTCCTAGAAGATCTGGGGCACTCGACGTCATCCTAAAACCCTGTATTCGAGGGTCGGGATTGGAATTTAATGATGAAGTCCATAAGGGATTTTTATGAACACATCATGATTTCATAATAGCTGCCAGCGTGTTCCTCTACATTTATCCCGCAGATTCTATGATTCCTCAACTACTGATCTGCACTCCGCTGGCACTAATTGAGTCTCAATGACACCCGGATTCTTCTAACAACTTGGACCCTCTTGTACTGCTCGCTGGAGGAATATGTTCTTGGCGACCTGGGGACCACCGTACTCAAGAGCTAGGTTTCTGGCTTGCAGTCACAGAAAATTATCCTAGACGAACAACCAGGGTGCAGTGGAAGTTGCTGTGAATCCCCCTCCATGACAATCCTCATCGACAAAATATGATGCCCACTGAAGCTCTTCAAATTCTCACTTTTTCCAATTAATCTGACTTTCCCAATCGCCAGTGATTTTACTATCATCGGACGAATATACCCCCCGACGTCTGCATCTCTTTTCTGATGACGAATTATTGCCATCAGCGTTGTCTAGTTAGATTATATGTAGTTGACACCGTCAGCAATTTTCTTCTGATAACTTTTTACTTGCCATCAGATATGTTGTTGTTGTTGTTGTTGTTGTTGCTGCTGCTGCTGCTGCTATTATTGTTTCTTACACCCATCATCTTTATTATTACACTAATCATACTGCTACTATTCCACCATTACTGCTACTATTCCACCATTACTGCTACTATTCCACCATTACTGCTACTATTCCACCATTACTGCTACTATTCCACCATTCCTTACACAACTTCATTTTCATTTAATACATGGGTTTTAGCCTGGTTTCTTTGAATTTCACTTTGTCTTCTGTGTTCTTTCTACTATGACCCTATTGGATGTTCAGATGAACCTCAAAAAACCATGCACCATGTCCAGAGGGAAGCAGTTAGAGCAGTGAAACTTGCCAAGCATTCTCAAGACTGGAAAGTATTCCTCCTTTCATTGCTCTTATGACTTGGTCAAGTATCCTCTCCACTTGTGGATTTCTTTCTGATCAAGCAGTGTAGGTAAGAATAATAGAATAATAAGTATTTAAGACAGACATAGTTGAGATAACGATTATCTCGTTTCTAGCTGATGAACATGTCTCAAGAAAGACCTTGACTTTCATATACAATGGTTGTCATTACCTTGTTTACAGGCACTGCTATTTCCTGGATGGGGATTTCAATGAACAAACAGAGAACGCTATCTTTTCATCCGTGATTGGTGTGGGGCCTATATCTACATCCGAGCATGGCTCCCATTTACATCTTACAATTCGCCGGGGGTATGCAAGAGTTTCAAGAGTTTCAAGCACTCTCAAACCTGTACTCAAACTTGGGCTCTAGCTTGGCATTTATCCTTGGCGGCTGGTCGTCCTTGTTGTCCAATGTTTCGGTGACCCATTCTATGATTTTGGGCTTTTCTGGATAACTTAGTATCTCGAGTCAAACATCGATTAGAGCTTTAGTACTGAGCCACCTATTCACAATAGTCGAGTGATGATATTGCAATATTTTGGGACGGCATGAGCATACCACCTAGAAGACATGATGTTCTCATCCCACAACAGTCTCCACATGAGACCACATCTACTCGTCATCATCCTCGACAGCATCGTCGCCACCCTCCTCCTCCCCGCCTTCTGCCTCCTCTCGTGCAGCCTCGACGACGGCAGTTGCGATGCGGTCCAAGTCCCGCTGGCCATCCTGGCTGATTCGTCGGCCACCATCTGCCGCAAGCTCGAGTACTCCGATCTTTTCTAAAGCTTGGCACACTTTACGCTGGACAGACGCAGATGCGGCTCCATGATGTGAAGGTCGGTTACCGCGCCTGTTACGTCCTCCATGTAATTTGGTTAGTGCGCCGATCCCAACGTGTTTGCGGAGGTATATGTGACGTGCGACGGCAGCTGGAGGAAGGGAAAAACGGAAGGGTAAGTACAACTAGGGCAGCAAAGAATTGTACTTGCGCCAGACCTGCACGAACGTAGAACCAGTCGGGATCATATGGCGCAAGTTCCTTGTACGCGCCCGTTTTAACGATGTCGACCCATGTAGGGACCTCGAGTTTGCCCGAGCGTTTCAGGTGAGATGAGTATGCGACGATGAATGCGTCCGCGCTGTCAGAGTAGCTGAGAATGGTTTTAACTGTATAATAAAAAACACATACCTGACGTCTCGTACTCCAGGCATAATAAAAGAACAGGTGGTCGCCGAGGGGCTTGGTGAAATTGCGAGTTGGTTTGCGTATCGGTTTTGCGTATAGGTCACGGAAGTTGCCGTATCAACGCGCTTGGTCAGACTGTACAGCTAACCCGGCTATTCGTCACCTCCAGCTAAAATGACAATTGTTTAATAAAATCGTCCTCTCAAAGCATGTGAGCGCACTGACCCTTAATTATTGAGAATTGTTAACTTCACCACAGAACCACCTTCACCCTCGAGGGCCTCGCAACCGCTTATCTCTGGCAAGTTTTTCTAATATCAATAAAATTCTGTACGAGAGCCTTGATTTTTAGAAACATGACATCTTTAGTGCAACAGCACTTATAAACCTCTTTCCTTTTGTTGGTGCTCCCCATTCCCTTGCAGATCATGCTACGTGCTAGCCGACTACATTGAAATCGGAATCATCAGTTCACCTGTCCAGCTTGAACTTTGTCTATTGACACTGCTTATAATTTAAACTGCCGACCACCTCTGTCCGATAGATTTCTGATCATGTTCGCTGGTTGTAGCTGATGCCGCATGACACAGCGACGAGATCAACCTTAAGGCACAGCTTTACAGGCATGATGGTATGTCATTTTTCTCCTAAACCAGGGAGATTCTAAAATACATGATAACTTCCACCGCACCGAGAAACGAAAGGACAAGGTTAGGTTAAAGAGGGTTAAGACTGCTTACTCATTGTCAAAGGCGCTGCGGAATGTGCCGATTGAAAACTGTTTAAGGTAGATACACTTTCCCTGTGTTCCGTCATTTCCGCTTTCTCCAGGTCCCGCACGTCTTGTAGGCTGGTTGCTTGATTCTCGTTTTCAGCAGGTAAGACGAAAGGGGTGATCCCATAGTTGGCCTGCTGAAATGATCGACGGGGTTCAGAGAGGGTGGGAAGATAAGTTGTGGGAAGACGTTTGTATGTAGCAACAAAGAGAAGCACGTTGCAAAAGCCTAACAAGACTTTGTAAGGTTCACTCCAACCAACGAAAGTGTAAGAGCTTGCCGTTAAGATTGAACAAGAAATCGGCACTGATAGTCAACCAAAAAGGAACAACGTGCCCGGAGAAGTCGACAAATCGTGCCACGGCAATGGGTATGATTCCTATTGTGTATATCAGCTGCGAATCAAGTAAGGAAATTCATTCATGTCCCTTTCTGAAAAAAATAGATGCTACGGACCGGGTACCTGTAATCATTGACAATTATTAAGACAAATTACATGACCGCAAAGCAAAATTGATACCACATGAGTTGCATGGCAACTTTATACATTTTGCTGTCCACCTCATCTCTGGAAAGCTTGAGGGCCCATCTCTCAGAATATAGAATGCGACGGAAACGGATATTGCGCCAGCTATCGCCGCTAAGATTGCCACGCAAACGAAGGAATACGATAGAGTGTATGATGCCACAGAAGAAGGCGGATACGAACATCTTCATATGTGTGAGGGCGAATTACTCCATCAGAACATATAACTACTTACAAACATGTACTCGAGGAGTATACGTGCACGGGGATAGTTCGAGGTGATCCAACACCTTCATGCAAAAATCGTATGGCTACACAGGAAGGACAAGAGGCGAAACGTACCAGTACCCAGAGATGCCAAAAAACGGGCCTTGGGAGGACTTCTGGAGGAAAATAGGACCGAACATATCGACGCAGAAAATGAAAGACCAGGTTCCTATAACAGTGGCCAAAGATGTAATTCGCTGTTGCTTGTGTCGGAGAAAAAGGACATCGAAGAGGTGGAAGGCAATGATCTGAATCAACGATCAGATCATGATCATGGTTGGACATAACTTGCATACCATCGACCTTTCCATGAAAGATACAAGAAATATACGTCACAGTGCATGGGAACAAAAGGGGAATAAGCATATGTACCACAAAGCTGTTCCGACATTTCCAATGTTCTTTGAGACTCCTGAAAGATGTTTTGGAGCCGATGGACTGGTGAGAGCAACGAACAGCGTACCTTGAGCTACACAAGCAGGTTCATACACTGTCCCCCATTGAAGCAGCCAGTCTATGTTCAATACGGACCCGATGGATTGGATAAAGTTGGCAAGAAGGAGCGATATGAAATAAGGTGTAAAATGGGTCTGTGGAAGTATCCCGCTGCCATGATTGTAGACTTTCACCTGGAAACAATTGACTTCAATAATGTCACGTCGCAAACATGACTCCGACATAGCACTCGCCGACATCACCCCTGCCAGCACCAAAATGGAGATGAGAGAGACAATTCCAACAACAGTCAAGGCCTGCAGGATGTCGTAAATCTTGAGCATGAAAGGAATACATGAATTAAACTCACAACCACCCCAGGCGCTTGGGCGTTTGAATAAGGAACTGTAGCCAATGCCTCAAGAACGACGGCCATAATGAAAATGCTTGAAAGGAAAAACCAGCGCAGCTGTAAAGTAGGTGAACCGAAGGCTCAGCCTATCGCACTGTTGGGGTCTTGCAGAAGGCTGCATATTATATAATAGTCGGTACCATCCCATCCTGGGTTTCCAGGGGTGAAGGATCTAACTGGGTCGAGATTCGGACGCAATCGTGAGAGCAACCTATCCCGTTGGTATGCGGAAACTATATATTAATTGAACGGTCACCATGCCACATAGACTCGCCACAATATTATTTGTAATATGAAAGGTTAAAGGTACAATTACAGGAAAATACCAGCGAAGCTAACTGGAGGTGTGGCGGTGAGCACAGCCAACACAGCCCACAGTGATAGAGCCAGGTAAGGAGATGCTCATCAACTACAAATTCAGTTCAATCATTCAACAACCGCCTTATAATCGTAACTGCCACATCTTGACGTTGCTTCCCTCCTCGAGTGAGAGACAAGAGCTACATCTATTACAACATACTGGGCACTTGTAATCATAGCAACTGTCCTGTTAAGCTCAAGTCAGATTCAACAGTTGTACTATGCTCGCGGCACCTCTAAGGCTCCGAGTGAGAATAGTATCACTACATCATTGAATCGAGAGACGCTGTTGGCATCCTGGCTCCTAAGTAACGACTGTTTACAATATTATATGTTTTGGTTCCTTGATTTTTCCCAGCTACTTTCATAATCCCAACAAAACTATCACCCGGAGAGAGATTAATGAATACACACTTTCATATACCTTATTGTTGGGTCTTATCTTACCTCGATGATGTTGGGCTACATCATTCATTGATATCTAGCTGACACGACACTTGACTTCGAACATGACTTAGTTCGGTAGAGGTTGATGCGTGGTGTCATCAGATTTGATTCAATACTAGATTCTCACCATCAGTAGCAAATCCAGTTAAACGGTTGATAGAGCTACCTCTGTACAGTCTTTTGAGTATAACCGCAATTCCAACTTGGGCTTTGTGAGATTTTGGGAATAGGCTTGCATAAACTCATGGACAGAAGCTGTTTATTACACTGTTAGGCTAAGGTTAGTATTAGTAAATACCCAGCTTTGGGTTATCTTAGATGAGCATGAGTAAAGAATTATTATTATTGTTAGTTCAGAAAGAGAAAAAATGAGAGGGGGTCAGTCAGACAGTGTTTACTGGGGAATTCAGACCTGAAGGGGCTTGGGCATTTACAATATATAGAGTTGGAATTTAGAAATTAGCACATGGTAACATTCAATGTGGAGTGTACAAATCAAAGACAAAGTAGCATATCCATTAGATGTGGAGACTTGCAAGACACAGATTCAGAGCTGTGCTATTGTGAGGGTAATGCTATGGCAAGGCCACGACTACAAGACACTCCAATAATTATGAGCTGATAGAGACTAATCCACCTGGTATAGCAGTATTCCTCAGAGATCAAGCTGAGGGGTAATCATCACACCAGTCACAACCCTATGCCCTACTCTGGCACTTATTATACATATAACTAGAGGACACAGAGTATGGAAATGTAAAAAGGAAGAAACCAGTCAAACCCTGACATCACTTCCCTCTAAATGCACAGTGTCTCAACATGGGTCTTGGAGGATAGTCTCAATGGAAACACCCCACAAGATACCTGTTAAAACTATGTGCAGGTAAATTCAGTCAATTGTGTGGAAGACTTGGTTTTATACAAGAGTAACTACCTATGCGCAGGTAAACTTTAACAACAAATGAAAGTAAGTCTTTGGCATAGAAATAGAAGAGCTGGAACTAATACTCACTTCAGTCAACTATGTGGAAGACTGAAGTGAGTTGGAGTCAATGTCTACTACTTATAGTTTCTGCCCAAACAAAAATGAATAAATTTTGAGTTTTACTGCCCATTCAGTCAGGCCACACTGAATGAAGGACTCCTCACAGCATAGCCACCCCAGTGCACTTTGTGTCCACTCGCACCCATAGATAGTGATGTGTACTTTGTAGTGAGATGGAAAGACAAAAGAGTAGAGGTGATTAAACTGAAATATACCACATATAAGCCTCATGTGGAGGCTTGATCTTCACAATACCCCCTCAGTTCCTCCCAGAGTGAGGAGCAGGAGGGAGCTTAACTCAGCTTGATCCTTCTGTGATACAGTGGAAGAGTGAATTCACAGATGGGTTAGACATGATGAAAGGTCTGGAATGATGCATCCTGCACATCATCTCCTGTTGCTTTATGAGACATCCCCTCAGTAAACCCCTCAAATGTGCATGGAACTAGGGTGAGATCAAGGAAGATGGGATCTCTGGCATCATAGGACTGATGGGTGACAGGTCTCTTCTGCCAGAGAAGGAATGGGATGGGTCAATGTCTGGTTGGGAGTATAAGACATTCCTTACCCCATTCAATGCCCTCTGGGTCAATAGACCAGTGTGATGACATAGGGGTTGGAGAGGGATGAGGTTCTGCTAGCTGGACATAGTAGAGTGATAAAGGCAATTGTTATGGGGGTAGACAGAGAGAGGGTTGATAGTGGAGGCTTATACGAATGTCAGGTGAAATGAGACATAAATGGAATGAATAAGGTGTCAGGTGGGACATTGCTTATTTTGGGGGGAGTTGAGTGTCATGGGTTAGAACCCTTCCTTCTGTCCAATTGAAGAGATGCTGTTTTGGGGTTTCAGTGAAGTTCTCCAGGATTTTACAGGGGAGGATGACATATAGAGCAGCTGAGATATATTGCAGACCTTCAGGATGTTTCCAATAAAGTTCCACAACAAATTTTGCTCCAGAGACATCCTTTGCAGGTAGCCAGAGGTAATCTGCAGCTCCATAGCCCTTTCAGCATACTAAATACTCCAGTTTCCCTCAGTAAACTCTGCTGTCTAACTTCATACTCAACAGCTCCATCTTGAATAATAGTGGTTGAGCATGTCATTTTGTTAGATCCTAGGTTCCCTCTGACAAATCTCCATCCTAGCACCCATTTATCATTCATCTCCACGCTCCTCCGGATCAATCTCAACCCTCTAGACAGATCTCGATCCTCTGCCGGACTCCACGCCATGAACAACCTCCACGTGACCTCCAGATACTCCGTACTCCATCTCTATCTTTTCTCCCACATCATCAGTCCGATACACGGACCTCTACGTCACTCCTTCTATTA